>CM070098.1:20097334-20104834 GCA_036178185.1 Liparis tanakae
TTCCGGCGTCTGTCCCGTGAAAGATGACGGAGCGGTTTCAGCTATGGGCCATTAGCAGCCGAGCGAGACGCGATCCGTCCCCGGGAAACGAAAGAAGAAGAAGAAGAAGAAGAAGAAGAAGAAGAAGAAGAAGAAGAAGAAGAAGAAGAAGAAGAAGAAGGGCGAATAAACAAAAAAATGCATTTAGCAAAGGATGATTGCAGCAGAAAAGCATGAGGAATCAGCTCTAATGCATTATTAATGGGCTGTAAGCCCCCCCTCCCCCCCCTTACTTTTTGTTGATGATGCTTCTTCAACGGGCCGATGATCTTTTGCATTAGGAGGCGCGTTAATAAAAAAGACACATTAAACTCAAACAGCACCCCCCCCCCTCCCTTTACTAGTAGATGAATCTGTTCTGTGCACTGGACCGACTCTCTTCTTCTTCTTCTTCTTCTTCTTCTTCTTCTTCTTCTTCTTCTTCTTCTTCTTCTTCTTCTTCTTCTTCTTCTTCTTCTTCCATTTCTCATCCACGGGGCATTGAGGGCGAGTCCGCCGGTTCCGTGCGAGCAGCGTCTTCTGGACGGCTCAGATTAAATGGTGCTGCCCCCCCCCCCCCCACACACACACACACACACACACACACACACACACACTGTGGGTCTTTCTGCGGGGGCCACTCTTTATCAGGTGCTGAATGCTGGAGGCGACAGTGAATGAATTCATAGAGGGGGGGGTGTGGGGGGGGGGGGGGCACACAAGAATTCCAGGACAACCCCCCCCCCCCCCCCCTCTTCAGGGTTTCTCTTTGCTGACGGGGCGAGGCAGGAGGGATCTGACAAGGCTTTCAAAGCCTCCTTTCCATTAACTCACCTCCTCTAATCTCTGTGTCCTCCACCACCGAGCGGGGGGGGGGGGGGGGGGGCCCTCTCTCTTTTTCTTTCACTCTCTCTCTGAGCACCTTTTCCTCAACACTTTTTTTTTTTCTCCAGCTGCGAATGCAACACAAAACATGTTGATGTGCGGCATTAAGAAATGACAATCGGGGCAAAGTAATGGCGGGGGGGAAGAATGGGGGTAGAGGGAGTGGGGGGGTATTTCACTGTGCTGCAGAGTCATTTTGTTCCCCTGCTATTGATTTCTTTGGATCGCTCCGGTGGGAGGGGAGGGGGGGTGGGGGGTGAGGCCCGAGCATCAGTGCCGCAATCTGTAGCTCTCCTCTCCGGGTTCCTCTTCCCTCGCTCCTTGTCGTCGGATCATTACGCCGTGTGATGTAATGGGGGGGGGGGGGGGGGGGCTTGCGTTGAAGAAGAAAAAGAAGGAAGGAAGAGGAAGAAGAAAGAAAAAAGGAAGAAGAAGAAGAAGACAAAAGGTAGAGGAGGAAGACGAATATGAAAGAAGTATGAAGAGGAAGAACAAGGATGGAGATGAATAAGAATAGAGATGAAGGAAGAGGAAGGAAGAAGGAGGGAGTATGAAGAACAAGAAGGAGGGAGGAAGGAGGGAGAAGAAGAAGAAGGAAGAGAAAGGAAGAGGAAAAAGAAGAAAAAGAAGGATGGAGATGAAGAAGCAGAAGGATGGAGATGAAAAAGAAGGATAGAGATGAAGAAGAAAAAGAAGACGAAGGATAGAGATGAAGAAGAAGAGGAGGAGGAGCAGGAGTTTGTGCATGGCAGAATAATGGCGTGATTACAGTTGTCCTCCAGCGCCGCGATATGCATATTTATATTGTCTCCAAAAATTTAAATTTAGATTTAGACCCTCGTCTTCGTGTGTCGGGGTGGGGGAGGGGCGGGGCTTTGGGGGAGGAGCTTAAAAAGTGTTTCCCGCATAGCTCTCCGCTCGGCTTCGATCCCGGGACGTTCCACTGCGACATTCCAGTGGGGGTGGGTTTTCAGCTCCTCCTGGTCTTGATTGATTGATTGATTGAAATCACCTGGCGTCTCTGTCTTTGGGGGAGGGGGAGGGGGAGGGGCTTAAAAAGTGTTTCCCGGTTAGCTCTCCGCTCGGCTTCGATCCCGGGACGTTCCACTCCTGCGCTCCAGCGGGGGTGTTTTTTTCATCTCCTCTGGTCTTGATTGATTGATTGACATCACCTGGTGTCGCTGTCTTTGGGGGGAGGGGGAGGGGCTACAGTGGAGGTGTGCGTCCCTCGCTCCAGACCTTTGCTCTCTGACCCCTCCCCCTCTCTCTCTCTCTCTCTCTCCCCCCTTCCACAGGGCAGCCGCATCGACCAGATCCCCACCAAGTTCAGCCGGGCCGAGTCCACCAAGTTCCTGGCGCTCACCGTGGCGTCGCTGCTGTGCATCGCCGCCGTGCTGCTGGCCTCCGGCGGCGTCTACTGCCTCCGCCACCGCTCGCACCACAAGCTCAAGGAGAAGCTCACGGGCCTGGGCGCGGACGCCGGCGCCGGCGGGGACGCCACCGCCACCTACCAGGTAGGACGCCGTTGTTGGGCGGAGAAGATGGATGGAGTTTGGGTTGTAGCCAGAAAACAAAAAGTCGTGGAGTTTTTTCGATATTTCTTAGCGAAAGAAAATCGTTTGAGGCTCAAGTCGTGTGTCAGAAACTCCCCGTGACACGAAATAACACAAAAATACTCAGAATAAAAAACAACTAGGATATGTTCTAAAGAGTAAAGTCAATAATTAAGCGTCTTTTATGGCGTTATTTCTTTCGTTTTTTACAGGTTAGACGTTAGCTCACATTACTAGACAACAACTAATAAATTAAAAATGACATAACAGGATAAAAACAATCAGACAAGGACACAAAAACATAAATCACCATCCTGCTTATTGAACCTACTATAACCACTTTATTTATATCATTCTTACCACCTTTCTAAAGGAGGGTTATGTATAACAGGAAGCCAGACACGACGACAACCAATGCTACAAAGAAAAAAAGAGTACAACAGAATTATAGAACAGAAAACCCCCGATTAAGTCCCTCAAAACCAATAAATCATATAAGATTAAATGCATATTAACCCATCCTTCACGGAATTCCGTCACTTTAATCCCAAGATGGCAAACTGTCATTCTTCCTAATGGCCACCAGGGGGCGACTCCTCCGGTTGTATACACGTTTATAATCCATCCCCGCTGTTTTTTTTCACGCAAATCAAGTTTTTAAACGTGGCGTGTGTGTCATATTTTTTCTACAGCTGTGAATTCATGTCAAACAGAAGATTTCTAGTCCTTTTTTGGGGGATAACGCTTCTCGATAAAGTCCCGTACTTTACCTCAAGCGCTTCTAGAGTCGCTTTTACTTTGACACGGTAAAGTAATTCTTTCCTGAGTGTCGGCCAATCAGGAAGCTTCTATTTCATCCTCTCATAACCGTACGATGAATGAGGCGACATCGCCCGTCCACGGGGTTCCCCCTCGATGGAATTATCCTTTAGCCCAAACAGCCGGGTGTGAAATGAAATCTACAGAATCTAATATTAATTGGCTTTTTGAGCAATATGTTTTCCGTCTCTCCCTCTCTCCCTCTCTCCCTCTCTCTCCCTCTCTCTCTCTCTCTCCCTGACCTTCTCCATGTTGTTCAGTGGGAGTGGTCCTGAGGGCCCAGGCTGTGTTTTAATGAGCCGCCCCCTAAGTGCTCACCTTTTAAGCTCTCCTGTGGGGGTTTTAACTCCTCCAATAGCCCGTGTGCTGCGTCAGAGGTTTAACCTCGACGCCGGGGACTTCACACCTGTCCGCGTTCACGCGTTTCACTTCTTCATCTCACGTTCACCAGCGAGGAAGAGGAGGACCACGGGCTTCCTCAAAGTATCGCCGTGTCGGCTGTTCAAATATCCGCTTTCTTCCTCTTATCTCCGCGGTTCACTCGGCTCCGAGACTCTAATTGGGAAAAAAAACGTTAATAAAAGAAGAAAAAATGCACGCGCCTCGTGTCATGAAAGGCTCTCCCGGTTGATGCTCTTCCTCGCTGTCCTCGTCTTCATCGAGCCTGTCGACAGCGAGCCGTCCCCGTGAAAGGCCTCAGTGTTCAGCTCCCATCTGAGCCGTGTAAGCTGCAGCTCTTTGTCAGAGCTGCTGTGCTGGAGGAGGAGAAGGGGGGGGCCTGGGCTGTGTGTGTGTGTGTGTGTGTGTGTGTGCGTGTGTGTGTGTGTGTGTGTGTGCGCGTGTGAGAGTGTGAAGTCCCTCCGGCTACATGCAATTAAAGCAGAGAGGAAGCGTCAGGCTGCCTGACGGCCTTTCCACGGGGTCCTCCTTCACACTGCCTGTCAAACACACACACACACACACACACACAAAACACACACACGTGCACAAACACACGCGTACATTCATGCACACGCTCGCCCTCCTCCTCGTGCACGGTAGTGATCGTCGCCCCTCTCCGTCCTCCTCCACCTTTCGGCTCCCTCTCCTCCAAAAGTAAATTTGAACTGATTTTTTTCTTATCTTCTAAATTTAAGAGATATATCGAATATTATAAATAGAATAAATTAAATAACTTAAATGAATTAAATAAAAAAAAAAAAAAAATTAATAAAATACATCTGGATTTAAAGGGTTCATCCCAGATGTTCCAGTAATCACCGTTAGCCTCCTCCGGGCTCCTTTCCTCAAACGCAGCGATGAAGGAAGCACTTCCTGTTTATTGATAAAGGAGGAAGCACTTCCTGTTTATTGACGAAGGAGAAAGCACTTCCTGTTTATCGGCGAGGAGACATTTGGAAATTCAAACTAAATCAAGTACAAATAGTTGATGTATGTCCACTTGTATCCTTAATGTGAGCTATATATATATATATATATATATATATATATATATATATATATATATATATACTTTCAGTTGTGTCGTCTGCCCCCCCCCCCGATGCCGCCATATTGTGTCGCGTGCCGCCTTTTTTCATTTTGTTTGTTTGTTTGCATGTTGACACGCCCCTCCAATCCCAAAACCCGCCCCCCATTAGTGGGCTTCTAATGGGGGGTGCCCCCCCCCCCACCCCCACCCCCACACCCACACACACACACATACACATACACCCCTGAGGGTGAAGCGGTGGTTGGAGATGGTCATGTGGTGCCAAGCGGATTCCCTGGCGTGATGCCCATGAGAGAGGGGGGAGGGGGGGGTTTGGGGGGGTTTCCTTTAACCTTTATTTGTTTTTTGGGGGGGAGGGGGGGTTCAAATCTCTGTTCACACAAACTCATTTACACACGTGTCACTTGAGGTGCTCGTTGGTTTCTGACTTTCTTCTTGCCGCCTGAGAGAGAAAGTCTTTGTGTTTAAGCTTTTATTTTGTTATCCCCCCCCCCCAAACAAACAAACAAACAAACAAACAAACAAACGGGATACAGAGACGCTTCATGGTAGTTTTATACTTAAGTTGCCCGGATGATAACTTTATATCTGTTGCATAGCAACGGGTCAACACAAACACAACCCCGTCATGTTTCTGTCAAGCGTCGAACATTTGTTCTCATCAAATCAATTCAATAAAAAGACTTGAAGCTTTTCTAGAGATTGGTAATCCATCCCGGGGAACACGTAAACAACGTTATTGTCAAAGTCAGTGCAGTTGCGGGAATAAACATGCCCCCCCCCCCCCCCCAGCCCCCCCTCAATGTCTTTTAATCCACAAGAAAATCAATGTAGCTGCTGTTGTCCCGGGTTATTTTCTCACTGGTTGCAAGGAGACTGAATTATTCCGATGTCCTTGAACGCATCACGATGTCTTGGTGCCGATGACAGAAAAACGTTGCTTTGATAACCCGCCCAAAGAACGGCGACGCCTCTCTCCGCTCCCCATGAGGCTCCGTCACTCAGTCACTGAGGGCGTGAGATGAGAGGCGGCATTGGGACGCTGGAGGACCCCCTGGTGGCCCACTGATGAAGTACGAGCGCTTGAATATCAATAAGCTGTAAATGAAGATGCTCGTGAGGAAGCGGGACTTCAGAGGACCTGTAAATCTGCTCAGTTCAGACTCTCAACCTGTCCCGGGGTTTTTGGGGCCTTGTTGTCCTCTAATTGGCTCTCTTGGGGGGGGGGGATCCGTTTTAACAACATCTTTTTTTTTTGTTGCTGCGAGCGGCTAAAACTTCACCGCGTGGGCTCGTTGAAATACGAGCGCCATCGATCACAAAACTCCCAGAATGCCGTGCTCCGTCCCGATTGGGCGAACCGGGGCCTTCAACGGCCAGGAGGGCCACTATTCACTTTTTATTAAAGATCCTCAAAACGACCAGTTAGCGAGAACCCGAGCGGCGCCGGCGGTCCGGGGAACACGCCGACACGTTCACGTCTTCTTAGTTTGGGCTGAAAATAGTTTAAACAGAAAAGTGGAGGGAAAAAAAAGTGTTTTTCCCAAAAGTGTTAATCAAGAGCCTCGTTTACCTGTATCCAGCTGTTATGCAAGCAGCTGTTTCTGTTATAGAAGTCAATAATTTGATGTTTGGTTCACTCTTTCTATGATGTCATTGTTCAGTGCATTATAAACCGCCTAGTAATGTGTTATAATACGTTTATAGCGCTGCATAAATAGTTATAAAGACTTTTAAAGGTCCATATAATGATTTAAAACACATTTTAAAGCATTTTATGATTTTGCTACATTTGACTGGGGTCGTTGTAAAGTGAATTAAAGTGTTTTAAAGTATTTTAAAGATTATTAAAGTGTATTAAAGTGTGTTAAAGTATTTTAAAGTGTATTAAAGTGTCAGTGTAATTGGGCATTGACTCACCTGACTCCTCCCTTTGACTCCCTAACTCCTCCCTTTGACTCCCTGACTCCTCCCTTTGACTCCCTAACTCCTCCCTTTGACTCACCTGACTCCTCCCTTTGACTCCCTAACTCCTCCCTTTGACTCCCTGACTCCTCCCTTTGACTCCCTAACTCCTCCCTTTGACTCCCTGACTCATCCCTTTGACTCCCTGACTCCTCCCTTTGACTCCCTAACTCCTCCCTTTGACTCCCTGACTCCTCCCTTTGACTCACCTGACTCCTCCCTTTGACTCCCTGACTCCTCCCTTTGACTCACCTGACTCCTCCCTTTGACTCCCTGACTCCTCCCTTTGACTCCCTGACTCCTCCCTTTGACTCCCTGACTCCTCCCTTTGACTCCCTGACTCCTCCCTTTGACTCCCTGACTCCTCCCTTTGACTCCCTGACTCCTCCCTTTGACTCCCTGACTCCTCCCTTTGACTCACCTGACTCCTCCCTTTGACTCACCTGACTCCTCCCTTTGACTCACCTGACTCCTCCCTTTGACTCCCTGACCCCTCCCCCTCCTGCAGGAGCTGTGTCGGCAGCGCATGGCGGTGAAGCCGGCGGCGGAGCGCCCGGAGCCGGCGTCCTCGCGCATCAACAGCGTGTCGTCTCAGTTCAGCGACGGCGGTCCGGCCGTGAGCCCGTCGGCGAGGAGCAGCGTCTCCTCCTGGAGCGAAGAGCCCGCCCACTCCAACATGGACATCTCCACGGGTCACATGATCCTGGTGAGACACACACACACACACACACACACACACCTCGCCCGCACGCACGACGTCCACGAGGA
>CM070098.1:20109834-20114834 GCA_036178185.1 Liparis tanakae
GTGGCGTGTAAGTGATGAACTCTTCTTCTCTGTTTTTATTCCAGCCTGTCGGCGCCCTCCGCCTCTTTTGGTCTGACGAGTGGCCACATGAGCATTTAGGAATCAGAAGGAGTGAGTGGAGCACTGCTCCGGTGTCCACACCTACTGACCGAGCTTTTGGGGGCGTGTCTTAACATCTCAATTAGTTGAATATCGGCACATAAATATCCGTACGGGCAGATTCCGGTTGCCGTAACCACCCTGAGGATTCAACGCCAGACGACTAAACCCCGAAGAAGTTGCAAAATTCGACAATTAGAAGTCGGACCATGTGGTCTCGATGATCGTGGACGTGAAGGTAGCGACCAGGTAGCCCCGCCCCTAAAGCATTCAACGCTTCGCGGTCCGTTTGACTCTAACTGGGATCCTAGCTTTACCGTAGACGCCTGTGCAATCAGACGGAGGAGTCGCCCCCTGCTGGTCAGTAGAGGAACTACACGTCTGAGACGCTTCAGAGGACCACGTGTTGAAGAGAAGAGAAAAGGCGGGAACGTCTCCTCTTTATTCGCCGAGGGCAGACAACCCATCATTTAGGAGTGGAGCCAGAACATTCCTCCCACCACCTCTCCTCAACATATATATATATATATATATATATATATATATATATATATATATATATATATATATGTTGATGTTTTAGCACTTTTCTGAGTGTCAAGCCGCGGCAGTGTGTCTGACACTGTTTACGTTTTTAAAACTATGAGTTTTCCGCGAAAATACCGAGCAGAAATCAGTTTAAACTCGTGGATTAATAAATCGTGTTTCCTCCTGCGCTCCTTCCTCCTTCCTCCTGCTCCACACACACACACAGAGGTGTCGGGTGACGCGGCACGGAAAGAACTCGTCACACGAAACCTTCACCGTGATTGGTCAATCCGTTTGTCTGTCAACATTTTGTGAAAAAACAACCAATGAACACTCAGTAAATCACAAGGCCCGCCCACCTCCCAGGTGAAGCTCATTAGCAGCCTGACAGAGAACTAGAGAACACGAGGAGAACAATGAGCCTCATGTAGAGATGAGATTGTTCTGGGATGTTTGATGTAGAACACGTGGGGTTGTGTGTCATATGCAAAAGACTTTAAAAGGTGAATTTAAATATTTTTGTAAAATGTATAAAATGCCCCCAGCCTCCAGAGTGACACATTAGAATGTGAGTCAGTTTCCAAGGCCACTGGTTCTGCTGTTCAGTGGTAAAGATGACAGGACCAATGGGTCTCTAATGCACCTTGTTTTACTAATCTGATGTTTCACTGAAGAAACTATTTATCATCCACGATATTAAATCCCTGGCTGGCCCTTTAAGGGGAGGAGCCTCTCTGAGACACAGCTGTGTGAAGGTGTCTTTAACAACAAATACTATCAAACAAGAGTCTAAAACACACGCTGTCTGAAGGGATTACTGCTTCACCGATATTTGCGAATGAATTTCAAAATGTGCGATTAATTAGTTAATTTTTTTTAATCGATTGACAGCCCTAATATATATATATATATATATATATATATATATATATATATTCTGAACCCGGCCTCTATTATCAGAAAGCTGGAGCAGATGCAGTGAGCAGCAGGCTTGTAAATTAGTTTTCTATTACAGCTCCTCTCTCTCTCTCTCTCTCTCTCTCTCTCTCTCTCTCTCTCTGTCTCTCTCTGTGTGCAGCGACCTCATCAATGATTAAAATGTCTACGCTTCTGTGGAAATGGCCCATCCGGAAAAAAAGAAAAGAAAAAGTCTCTTCCATTCTCTCCGCCGCGGCCCGGGCTTAATGAATCCAGGTTGTCAGCGGGGAAAAGCAGTTATTCAGGAATAAATTGCGCTTTTCCCCATTCGAAGCACCGCTGGCGTCTCTCAGGGAAAAAAGAAGGAATTCTGAACTCTTTCGCCGAAGACTTGAGACTTCTGACTGGAGGAATTTACAAAATGTGGAAAGAAATTGCCCTCGCTATGAAATTCCAGTGGAGCTATATATACTTTAATATATACATATATATATATATATATATATATTAGGGCTGGGCAACGATTACATTTGTTAATCGCGATTAATCGCATGATTTCCCCGATTAATTAAATTAAATGTCATGCATTCTGGATTCATTACAAATCAACTGAAATATTGCAAGCCTTTTATTCTTTTAATATTGCTGATTATGGCTTACAGCATTCTAATTTTCTGAGACAGTCCTGTATATGTACATATATATATATATATACTGTATATAGTTGTTATATATACTCTAATATGTATAAGTATATATACATCTAATATATATATATTAAAGTATATATAACAACTATATTTATATATAATAAAGTATGTATATATATTAAACTATATATATAGTGGTTTGATATACTTTTATTTATATATATATATATTAAAGTCTATATATATTAAAGTCTATATATATATATATATTAACGTATATATAACAACTATATATATGTATTGAAGTATGTATAAATATATATATATTAGAGTGTGTGTATAAATGAATATAACAACTGCTTGTTCCAGGAAAGCCACCGTAGGATTATAAAAAAATTGAAAATTAAATAATAAAAGCAAAAAACAAAAGTGTCTCTTGTCACGAGAAATGACAGAAATCCCAAAGTACCAAATGTGTCAGGAAAAGTATGCAAAAATCATCTTTCACTATACAGTATATGTATATATACACATATACTTTAAGACTAAGGCTCGGGTCAGGTGGATGAACTCCAGCCGACGAGCAGCTCGGGGCTTCTCTTATCTTCTACAGTCTGAACAATGAACCTGAGCCTCTCATTACGATGCGTGAGATGCTGAACTGACAGCCCCTTTGTGTTCCAGATGATCACTCCAGAATCACCTTGAAGGTGGAGAACAGCCAAGGCAACTCTGATTACATCAACGCCAGCCCCATCGTGAGTACACCACCTCCCACGGTCCCAGCGGGGAGGGGGGGAGGGGGGAGGGGGGAGGGGAGGGGGGGACAAAGGCAGCCCGGCGCTGTCGAATATATATATACGCAACGCTTGCTTTGCTCCGGCGCCGGTGTGCCGGTGTGTAGGTTCTCTGCACCATGAATATTAATCCACGCCCCGGGGCGAGTTTGTTTCGCTCGTGGAGGGGGGGGGTAGGGGGGGTAAGGGGGGGTACGTGAAAAGAAATCAAATGAAATGGATCTGCGGGGAAAATGATTGTTTGTGACCTTGAGTTTGGGGCTGATGACACCGCCATGTGTGTTTACTGTGGCGGTGTGAAAACAGACCGGAGGAAGGAGACGGGGAGGGTGAGGGTGGAGGAGAGGGAGGAGGAGAGGGTGGAGGAGAGGGTGGAGGGGAGGGAGGAGGAGAGGACTGAGGAGAGGGTGGAGGAGAGGGTGGAGGAGAGGGTGGAGGAGAGGGTGGAGGAGAGGGTGGAGGAGACGGTGGAGGAGAGGGTGCGTCTGGAATTTGGTACCCGAGTATCAGTGTGTGTGTGCGTGTGTGTGTGTGTGTGTGTATAGGTCTAGGTGTGTGTGTGAAAAGAGATGGAATCCAAACTACACAGGAACAAAGAAGTGGCCTGTTAAATGACACACATGCAAAACACAGCTGCAACGTGTGTGCCAACGCACAACGCACAACACACACACACACACACACACACACTTCAACACACTTACACACACGCACACTTACACACACTTTGAAGCGTGCACAAACATTAAAACACTCGCTTACACACAGGAATGAATGCTCAGTTACACATTACAATTACACAGAACATGCAATGCAGACACCCACCCACACACACACACACACACACACACACACACACACGAAAGATTAAATACACACAATGCATGTCCTCCTCTCCCACGCTCGGTCCTAAAGAAAACGAGCAGTCGAGATGTTTGGGATCTAAATAACTGCAAAGAATTATAGACGATGAATGTGAGATGAATGAAGCCGGGGAGGAGGATGCTGATTGGTTGTCCCAAGGGGGCGGAGTCACGTCCCACCGTGGAGGGGCGGGGCCGAGTCCTTCGCTCTGCTCCGCGTTATCGCTTTTTGATTTAGAAAACGAGATTCAGCCTCCGAGTCACAGAAGGAAAGAGTGTCCTCTTTTTTTGTTGCCATGACGACGCAAAATGAAAGCGAAGCAGACTTCCCGTCGGGGAGCGTCTCCCCTCTTCTGCTTGAACCTCACAAACACAATCAATCCCTCACACACACACACACACACACACACACACACACACACACACACACACACACACACACACACACACACACACACACACACACACACACACACACACACACTCTTCCTGAGGTGTGACCTCTCTCTCTCTCTCTCTCTCTCTCTCTCTCTCTCTCTCTCTCTCTCTCTCTCTCTCTCTCTCTGATGGACGACTCGAGGCTTTTATTGACGGTTGAATCGAGTTCTTTCCTTTAAAGATTTTTAAACGTGTCGTTGAGGAAAATGTAAAAGACGGCGAGTCATCGAGACGCCGTCTCTCCCTCTCTCCGTCTCTGTCTCTGTCTCTCCGTCTCTCGTCTCTCTGTCTCTCCATCTCTCCATCTCTCCATCTCTCCGTCTGAAGAGAAGATTCAAGAGGAGAACAGATTCACAGGGTAGAAGTTTTTTTTCAGAGGTTTTTAAATTAACATTTGGGACTCAAGTGTAACTAAAACAAGTAACTACTTAATAAGGAGGGAGGAGGGAGTGAGTGAGTGAGAGAGGGGGAGGGAGAGGGAGAGGAATAGAGGAGGAAAGAGAGAGTGGGGGAGATAGGGAAAGAGAGGGAGAGAGAGAAATAGAGAGGGAGAGAAAAATAGGGGAGAGAGAGAGAGGGAGAGAGAGGGAGAGGAATAGAGGAGGAAAGAGAGAGTGGGGGAGATAGGGAAAGAGAGGGAGAGAGAAATAGAGAGGGGGAGGGGGAGAGAGAGGGAGAGAAAAATAGGGGGAGAGTGGGGAGAAAGA
>CM070098.1:20119834-20132334 GCA_036178185.1 Liparis tanakae
CCACTTTTTCTTTTTCTTTATTTGTTCCCGCCGTGGAGATCCATCAGCCGGAGCCGACAGCTTCCTCCGTGGATCCGGCTCGCCGCGTGCAGCGTCCTCACATCCAGGATTTGTCATTTTTATGAATGACTGTCGTTTTTTGCAAATTGCATTTTTAATGAGCGCCGACGTGACGCACGGCGAGGGAAACCGTCCCGCCGGCTTCAGGGTCTCTCTCTCTCTGAGTGTCATCTCTCTCTCTCACTCTCTCTCTCTCTCTCTCTCTCTCTCTCCTCTCCGTCAAGCTTGAATCTCTTTTTCGGGGCGTTTCCTCCCCTCCCCCCCTCCCCCCCTCCTCCTCCTCCTCCTCCCCCTCTCCCCCTCTGTACACCCACCACCGGTTGGTGATTCTCTGCCGGCTGTTTCCATGGTAACGTCACTTTTAATTGTCTGCAGCGGGCTCTGACTTTCCGATGTCGGTGTGGTGGAGGATGAACGTGGGCGGGGTTTCCCTTTTCCCCCTGTTTTTTTTTCCGTGTGTGTGATGTGCCCAGTGTGTGATCCCGTCTCGGGAAACGACCTGCGCCCCGAAACCTGGACGGATTGTACATGTTGCATGAGAGTTTCTCCGTAAAACATCTTTTTAGTTGGGGACTAGTTGCAGATGATGCTTTAATTCATTGACTATGGTTTTCTTCTCGTACTTTGTAATAATAGAGATTATACGCTTCCGTGCAGAAGCTGGTTAGAAAAAAGCATTTCCTGTCTCAGAGTTGATGAATGCACTCAAAAGATTAAAGAAGCCACCTCCACGTATCTGTTTTCATTCTCACTCAAGGTCCCAGGAGGGTTTTGGGTAATATTTCATCAACTTATATACAATTAGACTTATTTCTCGGACCGAGGAGTCGCCCCCTGCTGGCCATTCGAGTTACTGCTGGAAAATGAAGTTCACAAATGTCCCTTTTTTTCCCTTGACTGAGTAATGCATTATGGATCACATGCACACACACACACACACACACACACACACACACACACACTGCGCCTTTATGTAATATGCTCCTGCTGAATATTGTTATTTGGAGTTATCACCATGACGTGGCATCGGGGCCGGTCCCCAGCCGCGATCAGACTCCTCCCGGGTGTCGCTCTGCCCGTTGCGTCGCGTTGCGTCGCGTTCCCACCGCGTCGCCCGTTTGGCTCTCAACGCGCTGTGAGGGCGTCGCTCGATGTCTTTCCGCATGTACGAAAGAAACATGAATGCAAAGCCATCTCCTCTGCTGTGGAATATGAAGGAACAGCAACGGGATGGTTTTCATTCTCTAAACACTGAAACTCCATCAGGATGAAGGTTGTTTTGTTACTTTGTGACTCTGTTACCTTGTAACTGTTACATTGTGACTGTTACATTGTGACTGTTACCTTGTGACTGTTACATTGTGACTGTTACATTGTGACTGTTACATTGTGACTCTGTTACCTTGTGACTCTGTTACCTTGTGACTCTGTTACATTGTGACTCTGTTACATTGTGACTGTTACATTGTGACTCTGTTACATTGTGACTGTTACATTGTGACTGTTACATTGTGACTATTACATTGTGACTCTGTTACCTTGTGACTCTTTTACAGTGACGTTGTTACATTGTGACTGTTACATTGTGACTCTGTTACCTTGTGACTGTTACATTGTGACTGTTACATTGTGACTGTTACATTGTGACTCTGTTACCTTGTGACTGTTACATTGTGACTGTTACATTGTGACTCTGTTACATTGTGACTCTGTTACCTTGTGACTCTTTTACAGTGACGTTGTTACATTGTGACTGTTACATTGTTACATTGTGATGTTGTGACTACGTTAGCGTTATTTTTGTGGCGATGTGCTGAAACCTCACTAGAGGAACATGTTGTGTGATGTTCTGGTTCTGACTGTGATGTTCTGACTGTGATGTTCTGACTGTGATGTTCTGACTGATGTTCTGACTGTTGTTCTGACTGTGATGTTCTGACTGTGATGTTCTGACTGATGTTCTGACTGTTGTTCTGACTGTGATGTTCTGACTGTGATGTTCTGACTGTGATGTTCTGACTGATGTTCTGACTGATGTTCTGACTGTGATGTTCTGACTGTGATGTTCTGACGGTGATGTTCTGACTGTGATGTTCTGACTGTGATGTTCTGACTGTGATGTTCTGACGGTGATGTTCTGACTGTGATGTTCTGACGGTGTGACGTTAACACTGAGCTCGGTTTTTCTGTTCTGTGTTCTTTACAGAAAAGTTAACAAGTGCTACCGCGGGCGCTCGTGTCCCATCATCGTCCACTGCAGGCAAGTGTGACGACTCAGCAGTGTGTGTGTGTGTGTGTGACCACAGCAGTGTGTGTGACCACAGCAGTGTGTGTGTGTGTGTGTGTGTGTGTGACCACAGCAGTGTGTGTGACCACAGAGACGGAGAGATGGAGACAGCCGCTCTGTAATCAGACGGCATTCAGAGAACTTCTCCGTCTCTTCTTATTTAATTGTTTTACCATTTCTCTTCCCTTCAGTCTTTATTTCCGTTCCCTCTCTCTCTCTCCCTCTCTCTCCCCCTCTCTCTCTCCCTCTCCTCCGCTCTCAGCCTCTCATTTTAAATAGAGTGAGAGAAGGCAGCAGACATCTTGACGTGTTTACTCACAGCCCTCCGGCTTCCACTGACACACACACACACACACACACACACACACACACACACACAGACACACAGACACACACATCCTTGATCGCAATTTAAATAAATCCAGGATAGAACATATATATATATAAAGCACAGACTCATATGTCATGACATTTGATTAATTTCGCTGCTTCAAGTCCTCAATATTTTATCCAATATGAAATATATAATTATATATACATATAAATATATAATATTTCTTTTAAATATATATATATATATAATTATTTTATATATATATATGTATATATTTAATAACTGTCACAAAAAACTTTTTATCATTAAACAAAGAAAAAGAAATGAGCAATATATTAATTGAATTAAAATGTCTCTCTCTCTCTCTCCTCCCACCTCCATTCTGTGCCGTGGTCTCTCGCCCACCTGAGCAGCGACGGCGCGGGGAGAAGTGGGACCTACGTCCTGATCGACATGGTCCTCAACAAGATGGCCAAAGGTGGCCGCTGGTTTCTTCTTCTCGTTTTTCTTCGGTCTTGAGTACCGTGTGTGTGTGTGTGTGTATGTGTGTGTGTGTATGTGTGTGTGTGTGTGTGTGTGTGTGTGTGCGTGTGTGTTGAAGGGTCCCACGGTGGTGGTGCTGCTGTAGCAAAACGAGATTGTTCACACCTCGCTTACATTACTGTGTGTGTGTGTGTGTGTGTCTGTGTGTGTGTGTGTGTGTGTCATGTTGTGTCTCTGTGACTCCATGAACCTGTTGGCTGTGTTTCTACCTGTCTAAGAACTAAGCCTCATGAAATCTCCCTCCACTTCTCCTCCTCCACTTCTCCTCCTCCACTTCTCCTCCTCCACTTCTCCTCCTCCACTTCTCCTCCTCCACTTCTCCTCCTCCACTTCTTCTCCTCCACTTCTCCTCCTCCACTTCTTCTCCTCCACTTCACCGACCGCATTTCTGAGTTGTTTGTGTCTTTCCTGAGAAGCTGGAGGCCCCCAGGTCTGAGGCCTCCTCCATCCCGATCAAAGACTTCCCACCTCCTCCTCCTCCTCCTCCTCCTCCTCCTGCTCACTTTCAGACATAACATCCCTCCCCCCCTCTCTCTCTCTCTCTCTCTCTCTCTCATTTTCTCCAATGGACTGAATTGTGAGTTTTTCCCAGAAGTCTGTCGCCGTGTTTCCAGGAGGCTGAGGAGCGCTTTTCATAATCCCTTTTTTTTCTTCTAAAAAAAGCTCCCTCCTCCTCCTCCTCCTCCTCCTCCTCCTCCTCCTCCTCCTCCTCCTCCTCCTCATACATCTACCTCCACCACCCGCCCCGCTCCTCCTCCTCTTTAGAGCCGATGAAACCCTCCGAGTGCTCAGAGCTCTTCGGCGTCTCTCTCGTTTCTTTTCTTCGTTTCTTCCTCCCGGGTCCGAGCCGTGAGCCGGTCCTCCTCGAGGGCCCCGTCTTTCTTCTGCTCGCCTCCTTCTCCTCTTCTATAGCCCCCCCCCCTTTTTACTACCCCCCCCCCCCCCTCCTCGACCTCCACCCCGAATAGAGACGGCTCTTAAATAGAAGTTGGAAATGAGGTCGTTTTTTTTTTTTTTTATCACATTCCTCTATTGATGTCCTTCGTGCTCCGCTCGTCTTCATCAATGGAGAGTTTCACAAAGAGGGAGAGTTTCTTATTTTATAGTTTTTAATACCGTCCATTCTGAGGTTTATCAGAACCTTCACAATAGCCCCCCCCCCCCCCCCCCCCCCCCCCCTCCTTCCAGCAGTAGTAGCGCGCTGCAGCTTCCTCGGCTACTAAAAGACTCTTTTGTGTCGTTAAAAAGACAAAAAAACGGAATAAAAAAGGAACCAAACGGAGAGAGAGAGAGAGAGAGAGAGAGAGAGAGAGAGAGAGAGAGAGAGAGAGAGAGAGAGAGAGAGAGAGAGAGAGAGAGAGAGAGAGAGAGAGAGAGAGAGAGAGAGAGAGAGAGAGAGAGAGAGAGAGAGGCTCCATTCACGCCGCTCCGTCGCGATCAGAGCGGCGCACTCCGGAGCTCTCTTTTGTTTCTCCTCACAATTTATTTCCTTTCTCTGGTTTTCCTTGTGTGAACGTAACTGTTGCCCCGCCCGACGTTCTGAGATGACGTAATGCCGTTAAATTAAATGCTGTTCGCTCAAAGAAAGAAAGGCGCATTCATATATTTCATATCTTTGTGTTTCATGACATCAGAGCTCCTTTCTCTGGTCGTCTGTCGACGTGAACAACATCATTCCCTTTCATTCAAATTCAGCGTGAATTCTGAGGACAGCTTGATATTGGAAATCAATTATTAAATGACAATTTATCAGCCAACGTCGCTCTGTAATATAATTACAAATATTATTTTGGGGGCAATTTAATACTGAGGCCGGATATCTTACAGAAAAAAAAAGAATACAATGTCAAACAGACTGCAACACACACAAACACACACTGCATTCTCTCTCCTCACCACCAGGGGGCGACTCCTCTGGTTGTATAGAAGTCTATATTATGAGTCTGACCATAAAGCAGGGGACGCTTTAGGGGCGGGGCTACAAGGTGATTGACAGGTTGCTACCACAGAGTTGTGTTGTGTGAACCCTTTCACTGTGTGTGTGTGTGTGCGTGTGTGTGTGTGTGTGTGTGTGTTTGGGTAATCTCATGTTCTCGTTCTAAAGGAAGTGGGTATAAAAACACCAGATTAACAAATGTTAAACGGATTATCGTATTATTTTGGTGGTGCTTTGAACACAATCCAACAATAATTATTTTGTGTATTTCTCTTTGTGTGTGTGCACGTGTGCTTGTGTGTGTGTGTGTGTGTTTGTACAGGTGCCAAGGAGATTGATATTGCTGCGACTCTGGAGCACCTGCGGGACCAGAGGCCGGGAATGGTTCAGACCAAGGTAACACACACTGACACACACACACACACACACACACACACACACACATCAATCTGGAAACATAATAGTTTATGGCAGAAAGCCCCCCAAAAATGTCATAAACCCTTTGATTAATTAATGTAGTCCTCAAACTGACTAGAACTAAAAGAAAATATACACACATATAAATAATGTCCGTGTGTGTGTCTGTGTGTGTCTGTGTGTGTCTGTGTGTGTGTGTGTGTGTGTGTGTGTGTGTGTCTGTGTGTGTGTGTGTGTGTCCATGTGTGTGTCTGTGTGTGTCCATGTGTGTGTGTGTGTGTGTGTGTGTGTCCATGTGTGTGTGTCCATGTGTGTGTGTGTGTGTGTGTGTGTGTGTGTGTGTGTCCATGTGTGTGTGTCCATGTGTGTGTGTGTGTGTGTGTGTGTGGTATCGATCCTGGCTTTATTAAACCTCACACATTGATTCCCCTCGTGTCTCGAGTCTCGGCCTCGGCTCAGATTTCATCTCCTACGTCTCGTTGGGGGACGATGTCGCCTCGTCTCCCTCCTGCAGCGATGCAGTAAAAACAACAACAACAACAACAACAACAACAACAACGACGTGTCAGTCTTTTAAACAAGGAATAACACTTCTAAATATTTCAAAATAAAGGTTTTCAAAGTTGCATCTTTACAAGAAATTATTTGTTTTAATGTGCAACCTGATCTTTGAGTCTCTTATTTTGAAAAAACACAATAAATAAACCAAACTATAGATTTAAATATTCGTCCAACACGTCGAGGAGGTCGTGGTGTTTTCTTACGTCTGCGTTCTTTTATATATCAATAATAAATATTGATTGTTTTCGTTAATACATGAACAACATTTAAGGTATTTCTGAGGAGAAGCTGCTGAGGACCAATCAGATGGAAGCTCTGGGCCACTGATGCCCCCCCCCCCCCTGAGAAGTTTCAAGAGGTCATTCCAGGGTCATGACCTTTGCTCCTCGGGGGTCTCTGACCTCGAACCTCTGCTCCCACACAGTGTGTTTCACCACTTCCTCCTCTTCTTCTTCCCCCCCCCCCCCCCACACTCCTCCTCTTCTTCTTCGTCTTCCCGCAGGACCAATTTGAGTTTGCGTTGACGGCCGTCGCGGAGGAGGTGAACGCCATCCTGAAAGCTCTCCCGCAGTAGGAGGAGCAGGAGGAGCAGGAGGAGCAGGAGGAGCTCCCCGATGGACCTCCTCCTCCGTCTCCTTCTGGAGGACCGGGCTTATGATTTCCCTCCGTCTGCTCCCTCGTTCTCCATCCCAGACGTTTCCTTTCCTCACACCCGTCCGGTCTTATCACCTCGTCTCCTCCCCCCTTCCTCTCCTCTGACCTCCACTTCTCGCCTTCCTCCTCCTCCTCCTCCTCCTCCTCCTCCTCCTCATCTTCTTCCTCCTCCTCAGTAAACATTGAACCCGCCGTGTACATAGACGTAGACGTTAGATTAAGAAAAGAAAAACATATATATATAATAATTTCTGTGGTACATGAATCCTGGTTTCCTCTGTGTGTGTGTGTGTGTGTGTGTGTGTGTGTTGTGTGTGTGTGTGTGTGTGTGTGTGTGTTTGTGTGTGCGTGTGTGTGTGTGTGGCGGTGATCACCAGTTCTTCTGTATTGATGTTTCGAGGATTAATTTGTTCTCAAAAATAAATGTTTCAAAAAAAAGTTTAAAACTTCGTTGGAACTGGATGTGAGGTGAACATTATATATACATTTATTTTTTCAACGTGAATTCTCTCATTAGAGCAGAAACAATATAATCTTTATCTCGCGACCGCCTTAATTAAAACGGTCGACGTCGGCGCGGGAAAGCTTCCCCTTTTCATTTTAGAAGGGAAAAAATCCCTCAGAAAAAAGAGAAGAAGAAGAATCCCTCCTATAAAAAAGAGAAGAAGAAGAATCCCTCCTAAACCCCGGAGCATGCGGCCTTCGGTAAAGATTCCCTCAGCCCAAAAGTTTGTCTCCTTGACGAGACGCCATCGATCCGCCTGAACGCTGGAATACAGCCGGGGAAAGAAGAAGAAGAAGAAGAAAGGAGAGTCTCGCTCCGGGCCGGCGGTTCTCGATTCGTAGTTCCTCTTTGTTTCATTTCTGCTCAGCTGGTTTTCCCAGAAGCACATAGAGCGTTTACTTCAAACCGACCAATCAGATCGTCCGCCTGTGTTTTTGGACGTTTATTTGTTAAGATCGGAAAAAAAAATCTCTTCAATCTATTAAAGTAACGGCAGCCGAAAAAACGTTGGAGGAAGTCCAGCAGGAAGTAGAAGAAAGGCGGAGTTACCCATAAACCCCTGTGTGTGTGTGTGTGTGTGTGTGTGTGTGTGTGTGTGTGGTCACATCCATAATCTAAATGCCTTTTGGGAAAATCGGCTTGATTTTACGACTTGTAATCGGCTCGTCTCGTGGCGTTCGTCTCGTGGCGTTCGTCGAAATGCTCGAGAAAGATACCCAAAGTTCCCGTATGTTCTCACATGTGGAAACACGCGTAACGCCGTTGAGGAGGATTTAAATGACCTCTTTTTTTAATACCAGGAATTAACTAAACTTCAATTATTGCGTATTTCTTTCTCATCTTTTGAGACGCTCAGTCGGTCGTTTCCCGTCTCCATCGCCCGCGGCACTAACTCTGTACATACCCCCCTCCCCCCCTCCCCCTTCTCCCCCAAAAAACAACAGAAGATATTTTGTTCTATTGGTGTAAACAGAATGTGAATAAAGTCTCATCGTTGTCATGCAGATCCTGACTCCTTCGTTTTTCCGTCTCACATCTTTTTCATTTAAAAAAAATTAAGTTAAAACTTTTAATAGATCTTTTTATTATTCTTTACGGAGCGCACTGTCGACTTCCTTCATGATATATTCAAATATCTGTATCTAGAGAAAAGGAAAAATCTCCAGCTCACAAACGTCAGAAAGAAAAACAATCAGTCATTTATCCGTGATGACGTTTTCAAAATATAAAAACAGAAGTATTCTCTCGTGACTCGGTGTGTGGCCGATGAAACGCTCAACGCACAACGCTCAACGCACACTCGTGACTCCACAACATCAAACAAACAATGAGATAAAAGAGGCAACAAGTAAATAAATAAAAAGCTCCATGAAGGTGCAGAAGTGATTTGAATGCTACGTGATTTTCACATTTTGACTTCTTGCAGCTGAAGGTAAGAATACGAGGTGTTCAGACGTTAGCTACACACACACGCTAATGTGACTAAAATACACACATTTTGTGTCTTTTATTTTTCTTATTTTCACACACGTCATTATTCATACCGGCATCCTTTAATAAAAGTTGAAGCTAAGTGGATGAAAAGCTCTTTTCTTTTTAAAGAGTGCTTATGGAGGCGAAACATCGGCTCTGGGTATCGACCGGCAGACGAGGGGGGTGGGGGGGTGGGGAGGGGGGGGGGGGACAGGACATCGATTTAGCTTTCTGCAACGATGACTTACAGGAGTGGATTTAGAGTCGTGAGGGTTGTGTTGTCAGTCACGCCGAGGGGTGTATTTGTGTGTGTGTGTGTGTGTGTGTGTGTGTGGGGGGGTAGCCTGCAAATGTGCACGTCTTTGGCTCTCGGTTCACGAAGCTACGACATAGTGAGCAAAGAAACCCAGATATTCTCTCTGTTTTTTTGTTTTTTCTTGAGCCTTTTTCTTGAAAAGTTGATGTACAAGTTACCTTGACTTGACTTGCCAATTCAAACAAGTTGCATTGTGGGTAAAATCGCTTATTTTCATTAATACCGTTCAAGCTATGACGCTGGCGCTGCCCCTCAGTCAGTTTCAGCTCGTTACCGCCTCTCTCTTCAATGTAGATTTACTTTGTCACTTGGTTAATATTGTGGTTTAGGTGGAATCAAATGTATTTTTATCGTGTAAAATACGAATGTTAGTTACGTGACCGTAGCTGGGAGAGGAAGACACGGGACACGGGAAGTCCTGCGAGGCACACTTCTGGCTTTGAGTTGATTATTTTCATCGCTGACTCCGATGGCTGATTCCATAGCTACAGGTCTGAGCGACTTTCGTTAGCTAAAGAGTCTGAGCAGCTTTCGTTAGCTAAAGGGTCTGAGCGGCTTTTGTTAGCTAAAGGTCTGAGTGACTTTGGTTAGATAAAGGTCTGAGCGACTTTGGTTAGATAAAGGTCTGAGCGACTTTCATTAGCTAAAGGTCTGAACGACTTTCCTTAGCTAAATGTCCGAGCGGCTTTCGTTGGCTAAAGGTCTGAGCGACTTTCGTTAGCTACAGGTCTGAGCGACTTTGGTTAGATAAAAGGTCTGAGTGACTTTCGTTAGCTAAAGGTCTGAGCGACTTTGGTTAGATAAAGGTCTAAGCGGCTTTCGTTAGCTAAAGGGTCTGAGCGGCTTTCGTTAGCTAAAGGGTCTAAGCGGCTTTCGTTAGCTAAAGGGTCTGAGCGGCTTTCGTTAGATAAAGGTCTAAGCGGCTTTCGTTAGCTAAAGGGTCTAAGCAACTTCCGTTAGCTAAAGGGTCTGAGCAACTTTCGTTAGCTAAAGGTTTGAGCGACTTTCGTTAGCTAAAGGCCCGAGCGACTTTCCATCGACCGTCATTTATCGTCCGACTTCCTCCTCTATCCATCTCGCTCGGTGGAGCAGAGTAGAAGGCGATAACAGAGATAGAGATATAAAAATAAAAAAAACAATGTTTTAAACAGACACACACACACACACCAGCACACAAGCACGCACACACACACATACACACACACACCAACACACACACACACACACACAACGAGCAGCGGCGTGTTCAGGCGGATGTGTTCGAGAGCTATTAGAGCCCGTCACAGTTGGCTTGTCGCAGATCTGGAACACACACACACACACACACACACACACACAAACACACACACACACTTGTCCCAGCATCTTGCACAATCATAATTCTCACAGGTGTACACACACTAGCTGACATACTCCCCACTGTGGCAATCATGCACAGAAACACAGCAGCTTCCTTCCTGTGTCTCTTTATAAGGCTTTCATACACACACACACACACACACACGCACACACACGCACACACACACACACACACGCACACACGTCTCCCTTCACGGGGAATCAAAGACTGCAGGCAGCAGGTTTTTTCGATGTGCAGACTTGAGCAATTTTCAAAAGATAAGAACTGCGACTGAGTGGCTGCTCCGCCATCTGGGTGGAGGGTGTGTGTACGTGTGTGTGTGTTTGTGTGTGTGTGTGTGTGTGTGTGTTTGAGTGCGTGTGCACGTGTGTGCGTGTGTGTGCCAAACTGCTTCTGCATGTCACCCAGCGTTGCGGAGGAGGAGCACCTGTGGCCGTACGCAGGATTTACAAAAGATAATACCAAGGTCCAAAAGCGTTGGCTTTTTATTTAATAATTTTTTGAAAACAAGGCCACCAGGAGGGTTTGAGGAGAGATTAAGAAACATAAAATTATACTTCTTTTAATCTTTCCCTCACCGAAGAAGGTAGCTTTGCCGCCTAAACACGAACAGCATATATATACATATATATATATATATATATATATATATATATGTATATATATTTCTTTTATATATATACATATGTATAAAAATTTATTTATATATTTATTTTATATATATATATATATATATATATATAAATAATAAAAAATAATATATATATATAAATATATATATATATATTTAAATGCAACAAATGAGTGAAGACGTGCCGACTGTCCGAGTCACGGTCATTGCAGGTTTGAGGCTCTCTGTTGGAGGTTCTCGGGTGGAAGGAGCATTTCCTCAAACAGGAACTTTAACTCGACTCCGGATATTTCACCAGCATGCTCAGCAAAATGATGGAGACAAAATGACGGAGAAAAAATGACGGAGAAAAAATGACGGAGACGAAATAAAGGAGACGAAATGACGGAGAGCCCGAGCCGAGAGGTGATGGGGTGATGGACACAGAGTGACGGTGAGGGTCCAGTCATCAGCGGTTCAGATTCGCTTCTCCGCGGGAAGACGAAACAGCATCCATAATGCATCGCATGTCTCCTAGCAACAGCCCAGGAACCGATGGCAACAGGATCCTAGCAACAGCGACAAACTGCCGCCTCCCCGCGCTTCGTGCCCAATGGGGGGGCGGCGTGAAGGCAGCCAATCGGGAGGAGCGGGGGGCGGCGGCAAGAGGGTGAAGTGGGCGTGTTTCCTCGCACAGCTGATTGAGCACTCACACACACACACACACACACACACACACACACACACACACACACACACACACGGAAAACACAAGTGTCACACTTACATTTCTGGATCTCTGCATGATGATTATTTCTGCTTTCTCGGCCCCCAAATTATATGTTTTCAAATGAAGAGGCAAAACTACCTTTTAGTAGTCATTTATACAGACTTCTAAACAACCAGAGGAGTCGCCCCCTGGTGGTTAGGAGAGAGACTGCAGCTTTAACACATGAAGCATATACTTCTATACAACCAAAGGAGTCGCCTCCTGGTGGTCAGGAGAGAGACTGCAGCTTTAACACATGAAGCATAGACTTCTAAACAACCAGAGGAGTCGCCCCCTGGTGGTCAGGAGAGAGAATACAGCTTTAACACATGAAGCATATACTTCTATACAACCAAAGGAGTCGCCCCCTGGTGGTAAAGAGAGAGAATGCAGCTTTAGCACATGAAGCATAGCCTTCTATACAACCAGAGAACTCGCCCCCTGGTGGTAAAGAGAGAGAATGCAACTTTAACACATGAAGCATAGATTTCGAATCAACCAGAAGAGTCGCCCCCTGGTGGTCAGTCGTAAAACATGTATTTTGTGTTTTTTTTCAGGACGCTACTCTCCGTTGAATGCCTTTTTCAGACTTTTATTTTGTATTCGATTTTTTTCATCTCAGTTTGACAGTCAAACAATGTGAGTCCATTTAAACCATGAAGTAAGAAACTCTCT
>CM070098.1:20137334-20182334 GCA_036178185.1 Liparis tanakae
AAAACTGAACAAAGCTTTATAAATACCGTCAAGTCTTCTCCAAAAATATGTTTTAAAACTTTTTTTTGAGTCTCAAGATTATTATTATTATTTTATTAGTAAAAATTCTGACCAAAATACTCATTTATACGACACACATTTAAGCCACTGATGTTTCATTTATTCTTATTTATATTTAAATGTCTTGTTTTAAAATGAGAAATGTACTCTCAAATGACCTGTTGCCAACCTGTCGCTTCGCCCCCCCCACTCCGCCGTGTCCTGGTCTCATGTCCCGTTTCAGCGAGAGCGTTCATTAAAATTAAAGACACAGCGAGGACGAATCTGTCTCACAGCGCCCGTTGATTTGGCCTCGTTGATTTGGCCTCGTTGATTTGGCCTCGTTGATTTGGCCTCGTTGATTTGGCCTCGTTGATTTGGCCTCGTTGACTTCACGTTCAACCCTCGGAGGAACACATCCCAGGTGTGGTTGGTTACCGAGGTCGTTCCTCTACGTGACCGCGGCTCAACGCTCGGTAGCCAGACGCTCTCGGAGCTCTGCGTGAACTGGGATTTAAAAAAAGAAGAAGCTGCAACTGCCCCCCCCACACACACACACACACAACAAAATGTTCCTCAAAGAGACACAACTTCACCACAAACAAACATACAAAGAGACACAGAAAACAGCTTTAAGGAGACTCAAAGAGCCCCGAGATGGAAGCTAAGCTAAAGCAGCTATAGGGCCCGAGGCCACTACCCAGCATGCCCCTGGCCATTTGATCTTCGGTCGCAGACTAAAATAATCTGGGTGAGAGCAGCGGGAGGTCGGTGGCAGTGAGCCCACGTCTTCACGGGGACCCGGTTCCTTATGTTCCAGTTTATGTGAAGTTGTCTCCCTTATTAACTGCCCAGAGAGTTGTGTTGCTATCCCCAGTGTTTACATTCCCTGTGATGCTAAAAAATGAAATAATAAAATGCACGACGGGAATGAAAAAAACTTTTTGTTTTGTTTGTCAAACGTTTGTTGTGTTAGAAATGGAGTTTACTTATGTATCCCTGTGTTGCACAGTGACAATAAAGTACCCTTGATCCTTCAAAACCAGAGAGAAATGCATAAAGACAATAAAGATACTCAAACAATATTAACATTCCTTTAATGGCGGTTGGGATCTCTTCATACATTCCCAATAAAAGGTTTAAAATCCACTAACAGACGAAGATGAATCAATATACGGATGAACCTCTCAGAGGAGCTGATTGGCTCCTGATAGATAATGTCCAATATCTTTAAAGTGATGCTACTCAGCCTGAATCATGTAAAGTGGAATTCCTGCGTGGTTATTAAAGAAAAAATTCAGGAATATTTTGTTTTTTTTAGGCCTGTAGTCGGTCAATAGAGCAAAAAAAACCTTCAGACTTCATTAAATTAGTCCTCAAAGTATTGTGTCTATGCAATGTGGGATGTATCCCATAGAGAGGTCAAAGGTCAGGCTCAGATACAGAGCAGCAGCCATGCATGAGGTTAAACAGTTTTTAATTATGATTTTCTTATTTTAATACGAACAGACTGTACAATGGCGCCATCTGGTGTTGGGTCTATGCTGCTGACATTAATGTGTAGTCAGGTGACATTAATTTGTAGTCAGGTGACATTCATTTGTAGTCAGGTGAGATTAATTTGTAGTCAGGTGACATTCATTTGTAGTCAGGTGACATTTATTTGTGGTTAGGTGACATTTATTGTGACATATCTTCAGTAAATGTCCTGTAATGGGTCAGCTCGATGGCCAGCGGCCTGGTTGGAGCTGCCTTAGCCTTTCTCTTAAAGGAGCATGAATTCAATGCATGTATGTATCCATTGTAAGCACCTGTGAAGAGAATGTGTATGAAACTAATGTGAAAGTGACATGAGCGAGAGTGTTTGTACAAATGCTGAGAAAATAAATAACATTTTAAAAAAACAACAGCATATTATACACTACTAGGTGAAATTAGATCAGCTGAAAATAATCAATATGAAACAGAAATAAAAATAAATAGGAAGGATATGTGGCAACTCATCATTCGTGATCTCAGCAGCGAAATTGAGTTCACAGATAAATCATAATATATTAAAAATGAATAAACAAGTTATCAAATAATAAATAAGACAATTATTAAGTGCGCAATTACCATTGGTTAAGTTCTTGTTTTTGTGCCAACATATTAAATAACACAGTAGGTACTACAATAAGCAAAACTACTACGAACGTAACATTGTGAAGTTGAGGCTTTTATTTTGAAGGCGGCTTTGGAGCCAAGGCCGGAAGTAAACAATGTCCACCACCATATCTGTTTCCGGTACACTTCCGGTTTGGCTTTCCACATACGTAACGCGCTTGTTTTGCTCCGGTTCTTCGCAGCCGACGTGACTTCGCCTCCCGACGATGAGCGCCATCCTCCCGCGGATAGAGCAGCTGTCCGCCCGGGTCGTCCGGGTTCTGGGCTGCAACCCGGGGCCGATGACCCTGCAGGGGACCAACACGTACCTGGTCGGAACCGGGAAAAGGTGACCGGGTTACGGTGGCTGAGCTCGCCCGGAGCTCACGTTAATATGTTCCCTGCTTCTACTTTGACAGCTGGGTTCGATGTCCAGGTGGCGCGTGCAAAACCACGTCACGCCCCCAAATTATAGAAGAAGAATAGAATAGAATAGAAATATACTTTATTAATCCCCAAGGGGAAATTAGTTGACAACAGAAGCAGCACCGATAAAACTAAACACAATAAAATATAAGTATAAGAAAGAAAGAAAGTGACAGTGCATAAAGTAAAGTGTGCAAAGCGAAATATAAAATATAAAATACAAAATAACATAAAATAAAATATATATGTATATCTACACAGAATATACACAACATATATGTAAATGTAAATAAAGCATTGTTAAATAAAATAAAATATATATATCTAGATAGTGTGCAAAAAAGTGTGTAGTGTGTGTGTGTAATGAAAATGTGCAGTGCACACAGTACAGTGTGAATATGAATATTTACAGTGAGTTATTTATTGTTTTTTCTGACAGGAGGTGCTTTGTTATAAAGCCTCATGGCCGTGGGCTGGAATGTTCTCCTATATATATATATATATATATATATATATATATATTAATTATTTTCTAAATTCAAGGTTTCTTTGTTTGTTACTTCGGCATGTCTTTAAATAGTACTTTTAAAAATGGCCAGACTAAGGTTGACATAATCTATGTTCTTATATGTAGGCAGTCTGAGAGTTATACATGAGTTTACTCGTTCTTTTAAATCATATTATTATCTTTATTTAAATGTTTAAAATAATTTACTAATGAAACAACTCATTCAATATGTATGGAATATGTACCAACAGCTATGCAAAGCACATGTATCTATATTTATTTATTCTTATTTATGTATGTATTCATATATATATACATATATTTTTTCTTTCTTATTTATATTTATTCTTGTGTATATGTATATAATATTGTGTATATATATATGTACAGACACACACATGTATTCTATGTGGGTGGGTGTATACGTACATAAAACCAGTGAGGAAGAGGTATCATCAACAATCTTGTCAAGAGAACAATGAATGCAAACAAAATAGCTTTCTATAATAATAACACCAATGTAGGGTTAAGATACTGAATAATAAGAATGCTCAAGAGTTAAGATATTAACAAGATATGAAATATGGCTAACAGATAATTAAATATTTCATAACAAGGGTTAAGATGGATGAAAGGTAGTTGAAATTAAAAACATTTAAAATACCAAATGTGCTTGAATGAAATATACTTTTAAATATCTGAATATCTGTACTCCAACGTGTGATTATTATTCCAGGCGAGTGCTGATCGACACTGGAGAACCCTCCATGCCCGAGTACATCAGCAGTCTGAAACTGGCCCTGAGTCAGTTCAACACCAGCATCCAGGAGATCATCGTCACCCACTGGCACCACGACCACTCGGGCGGAGTGGAGGACGTCTGCAGGGACATCACCGGTGAGGACCGGATGCGTGGGACGTGTTTAATGATATATATATATATAATTACTATTTACTGTAAATATATATATATATATATATATATATATATATATATATATATATATAAATATATATACTATTTACTGTAAATAAATGAATATATATTTACTGAAGATAAATTAATCTATATTTACTGGAAACATTTTTTTATATATATATATATATATACTGTAAATAAATAAATAAATAAATTATTATTTATTTATTTACAGTAAAGCCGGGGAGAATTTCTTCAAAAACCTTAAAATCTCCACCTGTGCTCAAGGAAGACCTGATCCCGTTTTGAGGGTCAGAGGTCACCCGTGGTCCTTTACAGAAATATTTTGTTTGGAGCCATACCTCGAGGAATGACATTGCTAATTATGAAAAATTCTTGAAAATTAGTCTGAACATACAATCATGGAATCAGTAGAAGACCAACCCTAACCTAACCTAACCTACTCCGGCTCTAATTTACCTGAAAAGTGACGCAAATCTTTTTTTTTAAACTGTTAAATGATTGTTTGTTTTGCAGGTCCAGAGGTCCGAGTCAGCAAACTGCCTCGCGCCGGCGAGGTCGGAGAGGAGGCCGGACACAAGAGCTTCACCTACCTGAAAGACGGAGACGTTGTCCAGACGGAGGGCGCCACGCTCAAGTCAGTTCACCTGCACTTCGGCTGTAATGGGAGCAAAACACGGAACATGCCTTCACGAGCATGAAGCGCTTGAGAGATCCAGAGAGCCACATCTCCCACTACTCCCCCCCCCCCAGGGTGCTGTTCACCCCGGGCCACACCGACGACCACATGGCGCTGCTGCTGGAGGAGGAGCAGGTGCTCTTCTCCGGAGACTGCGTCCTGGGCGAGGGCACGGCCGTGTTCGAGGATCTCCACGACTACATGAGGTCTCTGAGGATCCTGCTGGACTCTCAGGCCGACGTCATCTACCCCGGTGAGCGAGCGCACGGGCATTTGTGTTATTATGCCTCCCACCACTAGGGGGCGCCTGTCCGCTGTCAATTAGGACACATGGCCAATATAATCAGGAGTATGTATGACAACCAACGTTTTCATTTTCTTCTGGAGTCCCGTTGCTTTAGATGAAGATGAAATGACAAATAACGATTATTTACTTTTACATTTACTTTTATTTCATTATTATTTACACATGGTAAAAAAGGGTTTTAAAAATCCCACGTATCTGATATGAGATTTGTTGTGACGTCATTCACTAAATTCAATAAATAAAAATTCCTTGCTGGTGTTCCCGGAGCAGGTCACGGCCCCGTGGTCCAGGACGCCGCCTCTAAGATCAGATACTACATCGGCCACCGGGAACAACGGGAGCAGCAGATCCTGGCCGCCATCCAGGGGGGAGCCGGGCGGCCCTTCTCCTCCATGGAGCTCGTCAAGGTCGTCTACAAGGTCGGGACCACACTGGCGCTTCTTTTTCCTCTGTGTGTGCGTGTGTTTGTGTGTATGTATGTGTGTGTGTGTGTGTGTGTGTGGGGGGGGGGGGCATTAACAAGTTCTTTAAAACCCAGATTGAATGTCCCAGATGATGATACCAGATCTAGGATATGCTTGTGGAAGGGCCCTTGGAATAAGCAGCCTGCAAGCACCCCCCCCCCACACACACACACACACACACATTTTAAACCTGAAGGAACCTTTTGTTTTTTTGGACTGAAGACGTGCCGCTGGGTTTTTGATAGAAATGTGGATGTTTTTTTTGGGGACAAGAATGGGCAAGAAAAAGAAGAAAGAAAGCCGACAGGTGCGTCTCTCTCTGCTTCCCCCTCAGGACACACCTGAGCACCTGCACCGAGCTGCCAACGTGAACCTGGTCCACCACCTCAAGAAACTGGAGAAGGAGGGCACCATCACCCTGGGTAACAACACATATTTTGTTTTTTTTTGTCACTTATATTTTTGATTTGTTTAGTGATGTAAACATTACAAAAATTAAAAAAATGTCAGACATATGTTTTTTTAAAGGAAAAATTCTACTAAATATAATGTGGAAATGCAGAAAGTTGTGTTTTTTTTTATTTTTATTTTTATTTATCTTAATTATGTTAAAAATAAGTAAAAATACAAGAAACAAGAAAAATAAACAGCAAGAAATACACATTTTGATAAACATGTATACATATTATACCTCCTATCATACATCCTGTCTGTATTGAAGCTGTTCAGATGTTTTTTTGTGGCCATATAAATGTATTTTAGCCCTTTCTATATTATTTTTAAGAGCGTAACTTTTTGTTTGAAGTTACCGAGAGGAACTTTTTAACTGGTTCTGAAACGGTCTCCGTCGGGGAGAAGGTTCTCTCGTTTTCTACGTCATCGTCATCCGCAACCAGAAACTGTTGTTCTCGCTGACTGGCAGACAAATTAGGAATGTAAAACTGTTTGTGTACTTTTTCTTTTCTTCTCCCCTCAGTGAACAAATCTTCAGCCAACAGCAGATGGAGGAGCAACCTGTGAAGAGCTGCTTTCCGACTTGACCTTTTCACCTCGGATGATGGAAACCCATGTGGGCCACGGCCCATGGTTTTCTTTTTCAGTCAATTCTCACGTCTAACCACAATATTATTATTGTTCCTTATATCTTCTGATTGACGGAGATGAATCGTGGACGGCGGTGCCCACTTGTTGCCTTGGTAGTCTCCTTTCAGCCTCTCGGGAGTCTCCTTTGCAGACTTCAAACGGACCTTGCTGCCTTCGCTCTAACTAGCAGCCGATAACTCAAACTTAACCATCGAGAACAAAACTCTAAAAAACGCTGTGCGATGAGGGAAAAGGCCGTTTCATAGACTGACAGTCCACCATCACATGGTCGGGATGCTTTTTGCACGACAAACTAAATATTTCTATCAAAAACATGTTTTTTTTCTCATCTGCTCTCACTTTATTCAATCTTGTAATTTTTCTCTTAGGCTTAAATATTAAGCACTTGTTGCTAGCAGTGCACGTGTTTTTAAGACAACCACTAGGGGGCAGCATCTGCTAATTAATTTTATTAAAGGGGCTTTTGAACAGTAAATTATGATCATTTACAATTCAGCACAGATGTTTAGCATTTTTGGAAATAATAAATTCAATGAAGAATATTTGATGAATTATTGTGTATTTTTTTACATTATTAGATAACGATGAGCTCATAGTAAATGTTTCTATCACAAAGGTCTCCACTTAGGAACTCAACTCAATCGTCATGATGACGATTGTGTGAGAAATAATGAGGTCGACTGTGGTCGCCCCCTCACCCCCCCCCCCTGACTGATCTGACTGTTAGGGAATTTTCTTTTTTATCAAACATAAGGAGCTTTTTATGTAGTTTGTTCTACATAAAGAACCCAAGGGGTGCCCGTTTAAAATATATAGTATGTATATTACTGTTTTTGTATTGATAGTAAAAAAAACAGTCAAACTAAATTGAGTCTTTAATGAATGTATCGGGGATACAGTGAGAGCATATTTGCATTAATTATACCGTTTCTAGCTAAATAGAAGATAACTGGGTCCCCATTTATTTACTAAAGGGATAACTTAGTTAAAGCTGTTAAAAACCTTCAAACTTTGATAACATTTCTGTTTTCAAAATCATCTTCTGTTGTTTTTCTAAATTGACACTAATAAAAAGCATTATGGTGGGTCAAAGTCGGTCATTGTGCGTGTATGTGCGCGTGTGTGTGCGCGCGCGTGAGAGAGACGCTCGTCTCTGCAGTGTGCTAATGAGATGAGTGGAGGTGGTGGTGATGGAGAGGGAGGGACAGAGAGGGGGGGGAGGGAGGAGAGGGGGGGTCTCCTGGTAAAGATAAACAGTCGAGGAGCCTGTGAGCCAGAGGAACATGGCGGCTCCGGCCCTGGACGCCGCTGCTGCTCCGTCCCGCTGACCGACGCCTCTCGCCGCGCGACCTGCGCGCCCATGGCTGCCTCCTCAACTCCCAGGTAAGTTTCCCCTGTCATTCTCTTGACCCCCCGCCCCCCATTACACACACGCACACACGCACACACACCCCTTCCATACCACCCCCCCCTCATAAAAATTGATAATAACGCTTCCGGTGGGGAGGGGGGGGTGGGGGGTCTGTGTAAAGTGTCCGTACCAGTTCACGCCGAGGTTATCGCACTTTGTGGGGCATATTCACCCTCAATGGCGCCGCGATATAACCGTTATGACAGTCACAGTGCTCTGGGAATATATGAGAGGGTTAAGTAGTTGAGTGCGGGAGGAAATTCATTTTTTAAAAGACCGGTAGTCACAGTTCAGGTTATTTATTTTGTGTTTTAAGCGTCTCAAATGAACCGTTAGGAGCGACCCCGGCGGTTGAATTGAGTGGCCGGTGGCTGTCGGCACCGAGCCGGGTTTATCGCGAGCTTAGTCGGATAGAAAATGCTGCTTTCCGTCTGCTATCGGGGCTCAAGAGTGGTTTGGTGACACAACAAATAACAACCCCCCCCAAAAAAGTAAACGCTGGTGTTTGTTTAACGTGTTCGGACACGGTGCAATGGCGGCGCACGTATCCTGAAAGGGACGTTGCCGTTTTAACTTTTAACGGTTAGCCGTTGGAAAGCCCTTCCTGGTCAACAGAAGCGACAACTGAGCCGTTGACGTTCGTTCGCGCTCGTTTTTTCGGCGTTAAAAGTGGATTAATTTTTTTAACAGCCTATATATGTCAAACGATAGTTTTATTTTATATGTGTTTGTGCGACTGCGGTAAACATGTAGTTGTTTCACGGTGAGATATTTGACTTATTCGCGGTTGATATTGCTGCTCGGGACTTCCTCAACCCAACTCGAGCGTCAAGTGGAATAAGTGAAGCCCCGTTCTTTTACGTTTTTCAAAATAAAATCCAGAACTATTGTGATTGTTCATTTATTTTTAATTTGCTGAAACATATTACAGATCACATTATAAATGGTGTAAGTTGTGAGGCTTCCACGACACTGACGTGTTATTGTGTCGAAGCTGTCAAAGAGTCCCTTTTTAAAAATCACCTCTCGTTTTATTGAGGTAACTCAAATAACATACATATGTAGTAGTTGTAGATGAACAGCCGGTATGTATAACACTCGTTATAACAATATCCGACTCGAGCGTGTTTTCTTAGGGGGGGGGGTGGAGGGTATTCTTGAAGCTGCTTTGTTTTTCTTCTGCTTTTATTTTGAAGAGTCCGTTGACTTTCGGTGACTTTCGGTTCTCTTGCCAATCATTCCAATGTAAACTTGACAGTTTGTTGATCGGCCTTGGGCAATGATGTGAACAGATCTCGCAATTATATAATTGTTATAAATATATTCTATATATTAATAATGATAATAATAACAATAATAATAATAGATAATATATATATTTTATATAAATAAAATACATTTGACACTTTTCCACTCAAAGCAATCCCATTGGGAATAAAAACAAAAGGAGCACATTATGTTTTTGGAAAAAAAGAAAATATACATACATTGCAGAGATGTGACTGATTAACAATAGACTGTGGAAAAACAAATCTTAGCACGTGCGTGTACGATCAGGGCCCTGAACGCAGCATGGCGTGGGACCAGCTCAGTGCAGCTTTAAACCTCCTTTGTCTCACAGTTGGGTACAGTACACGTTCACCACTGCAGGTTCAGGAATGTGTCCTTATTTGCCGTCGTGCCGATTTGCCCGTGTGCTGCTGCGCTGGTATGTTACTGTAGTGAACCGCTCGCTTGCCAGGGTGTCAGGTGCAATCGGAGTCCTCTGGATTTGTTATCTTTGAGCGGTTGGACTCATGACTCTTTTCTAGCTCTTTTTTTTCTTTCCCTTCCCCTTATTTGCTCTCTCCTGCACCCCCAAAGCGAACTTTGAAAAGAATTGCAGCGTGCACACCGCGGTTGCCAGGTTCCTCGTTTATCCCCCTCGTCCCAGCGAAGATATCCTCCGCTGCCTGTTTTGCTTTCTTGTCGTCCCAAAGGATTCTGGGTGTTTTCATGCCGCTAATGCGTCCGCACATTTCAGTAACACGAGATGCACATTGTGCACGGCGTGCTCTGCTTTGTTAGTTTCCCTCCGTTCCACCTGGAGCTACTTCTATCGCCCGGTTCCATTGTAATTTGTGCGACTGCAGCGGGCTCGTGTGTGTTCTCTTTTTCCTGGTTTTGGTACGTTTCATCACCGTTCCGATGCCAACATTACCTTTTTAGTGCTGCAGCAGGAGTGCAGGAATGTACTTAAGACCAAGATCTTAACGTGAGATTGGCAGTTTGCCCGCTGAGGGATCCTTAGTGGCTTGAATTCACTCAACCACGTGAGGGCTCAAATACGGCCCTGACCAATGGCAGCAGCAGGAGGAGGATGATGAGGAGGAGGGTGAGGAAGGGCAGAGGCTTGACGGTGCAGTTCTCCACCGCAGGTCTTATCCCCAGCATCAAATACATGCTAAAGAAACGAGTGCACGTTTTAGAAAACCAACCATCATCAACTCTGCTCTGATATGTGTTTTATTCTTCTTCTTCCTGGTCACACGTTTTCACCCTGACCATCAGAGTTAGAGAGAGAGAGAGGGAGAGAGAGAGAGAGAGAGGGAAAGAAAGAGAGAGAGAGACAGACGGACAGGCATCATTTAAATGTTTTTATTTTGGGCTCCTGATACCCGTCATCTGCCACCTCACATTAACTGGCATATGTGTGGTTGGGTCTGTGCTGTGTTTGTTTATGTCTGACTCTTCACGCTGCCACCAACTTATTAGACACACACTGACACACACACATAAACATACACACACACACACACACACACACACTCACTCACTGCCACCTGGTACTCTTGTCACGTAGCAGAGACAGTCGTCTTCCAGGTCTGATCCTCCTGAGACCAAGTGCTCTAATTAACCAGCACCACACACACACACACACACACACAGTGACACACACACACACACACACACACACACACACACACGGCCATGTCATGACTCCTCTGAAAGCCTCCTGCAGTGCCCGAACACCATAATTACTGTAATATCCCCTCAGGCAAATGTATGTAGAGGATGTGCTCACATCATGTGTGACAGCGCCGGGTTATTTTCTCCAAACGCACAACACACCGAGTACCAGGTTTATGGCTTTAAACTTGAATTTGTCTCTCCAGAAACGGTTAGATGCGTCTGCATATTCTGCGTCGCTGCTGCTGGGACCGAGCTGCCAAACAAGAACATTTCGTCTTATCAATGAGGATTATAGTTTAGCTCAAAGGCTGAAGTTTTATTTTGAAAGGGCTGCTTGCGTACGAGTAGAAATCGACACGCGTTGCCAGACTTTCAAAGTAAAACTGGGCGACTCCTCTGGTTGTATAGAAGGCTATGCTTCATGTGTTAAAGCTGCATCCCCTCTCCTGACCACCAGGGGGCGACTCCTCTGGTTGTATAGAAGTCTATGCTTCATGTGATAAAGCTGCATTATCTCTCCTGACCACCAGGGGTGACTCCTTTAGTTGTATAGAAGTCTATGATTCATGTGTTAATGCTGCATTATCTCCCCTGACCACCAGGGGTGACTCCTCTGGTTGTATAGAAGTCTATGATTCATGTGTTAATGCTGCATTATCTCCCCTGACCACCAGGGGTGACTCCTCTGGTTGTATAGAAGTCTATGCTTCATGTGTTAAAGCTGCATTCTTACTCCCGTCCACCAGGGGGCGACTCCTCTGGTTGTATAGAAGTCTATGCTTTATGTGTTGAAGCTGCATTCCCTCTCCTGACCACCAGGGGGCGACTTCTCTGGTTGTATAGAAGTCTATATAATCACCTCTACTTCTCTCTTGATGTATTCCCTCAGTAAACATTGTAAACATGAGTTTGTCTCTAGTTGCAAGTCTTCTTCTATACAGCACGATGTCATCATTTATACTTTATGGTCATTTAGAGCCAGACCATGAAGTATGGGACGCTTTAGGGGCGGGGCTACCAGGTGATTGACAGGTGCCAGAGACGTATACGTCTTCTGTGCGTCACTCCTCCTCTTCTATACCGTCTCTGGGTAAAATGAGGTGTCAGTGTTTTCCGAGGATACTTTGTCGGGTGACTCATATTGGTCGTCATGACTACATACAAACGTTCTCATTGGAAGCCAAACCGTCAGAACCAAGTAGTTCTGTTGCACTTTCAAGATAATAATCGGGGAGAAGCGTAATCGAGCGCGCCGTTCATCGGTATGGAAACGCGCCGCGAAGGTCGCACGCCGCTCGGGAGAGCTCTGTTCCTATTGGCCGACTGAACTCTGAGAGACGTGTAAACATGTAAACCTCACTTCACTTGATGGCCCGGCTTTTTAATTTCTGAATCCAAACAACTGTGTGTGTGTGTGTGTGTGTGTGTGTGTCTGCAGGGCCTCTTCCGTGCACACCGAGCTGAAAGCTGTGTGGGGGGGGGGGTAGCAGGTTGCATAACAAGCGTTAATTTGGTTAGCCGGAGCTGACAGCGGCTGTAATTCTCCAGCGCTGTGACTGCAGAGCCCCCCGCCGGATAACCCAAGCTAATAGCATAACAAGCTTTTGCAGAGTGAACGAAGAGCCGACTGCGACGTCCACCTTGTCCTTCTTTTTTTTTTCTTCTCGGCCTGGACGCTGTCGCTAAGGTGACAGCTGGCAGTATTTTTGTGGCTTAATGTTGGTAATCCGACACTCGCACTGTTCCTTACTTCAGGCTGTAGTCGGGGAAAAACACCTGTTGGCAAATTATTAAAGTCGTGTTGCATCAGAAAATACGAAGAGGAGAATCTGTAAACAATATATATATAATATATATATAATATATATTGTATTTTTATGTTTCCCAATAGACATTCGACCTGCTAATCTGCACAAAACGCATGTTTTTGAGCTTCAGCAGCTTATTAATTATCATGCACTTTTGTGCGAGATGTAGAAGGCAAGAAAAAAAGGATTTAGTGTTTTTAACGATAGCTACGGACGTTTTGTACGTGTTTTCAGCCCCTCGTGGCGGGGCTTGTTTTACCCTCCGGTGGGCGTGGCTGTCCGTCTCCACGGCAGCAGGCCCGTCCAATCGAAAGCCTCCTAATCTGACGCACGTCGGCCAAAATGCGTGAGTTTACTCGCTCGACCGTTCGCCGTGTTCTCACCACGAGTGTCGAGACTCTCCGCGAGGGGCGGGGCTTCCGTACGTTGACTTTTCCTGGGATTCGGTTGCACGAAAAAATAGTTTAGCTTTTGGTGTGAACGCACCTTCAGCTAGCGACTCATTAACGAGCGCGCCGCGGGAACGCGAGGCGGCGACGTCGACTTCTGCTCTGCGACCGGAGACGGAGGAACCGGCTCCGTTACTCGGATCTCCGCGTTGCCATGGCGCTGCTCACTGGCACAAATTAATCACAGGCAGGAAGTAGGCCGCCTCTCTGTGTGTGTGTGTGTGTGTGTGTGTGTGTGTGTGTGTGTGTGTGTGTGTGTGTGTGTGTTACCGCAATGCCTCAAATGCAAATAATTCAAAGTGAAACTCTCCGTCCCTTAACAACAATTTTCTGTTTTAAGTGTGAAAAAATAAAAGTCCACTTCGCCGAAGGACTTATTTAAATTCCATATTTCTCTGCGAGTTCCTCGCGTCCTTTTAGAAATGGCCAAATGGAAAGAAATGTAGTCCATCTATCTTTTGGGTCTCGTGGTTATCAGTTTGGACTTAATTGCTGCACCTTCAGGGAGTTCTTCGCATCCCCCACCTCCCCGTCATTATTATTTTGTTTTTAATCTGTGGCTCTCTCGTCTCTCGAGGTTTATTCTAAATTGGGCCTCAGTTTTCTTGGCGTTTTTTTTCTTCTTGCAGCAGGAAACAAAGCTTTAACATTTTTTTGTATTTGTGACAAATGAATCTTCCTCTAGCTTTAAACCACGTCGCTCTCTTTTTAATATAAACACAACTTTAAAGTCCAAGAACTGAATCACAGCCGCAGAGTCTCTCTGTCGGTTGCGTGTGCAGGAAAAGAAACAACATTTGCACTTGTGCAACAGTTGGGTCGAGATCAGCTGTCCACCCCCCCAACACACACACACACACACACACACACACACACACTGATGCATGACATACACATATGCAGTAATCTCCAGTGGTGGCAGCAGGTGCATTTTGGAGGGTTTGAGTTTGCTATGTCCAACGGACTGAGACACACACACACACACACACACACACACACACACACACACACACACACAGAAACAAGCGTAGACAGAAACACAACAGACACACACAAATACACACTCAGTACAATACACACACACACCAGGGGGCGGAGAATTAGCAGATGTCTCGGATTTGCCTGCTGACCAAAAAAAATAACTTCTTCTTTTTTCTACTTTTCATTTAGTCCTCTTGATTGCTGAAACTTTTACACACACACACACACACACCCACACACACACACACACACACGTTGCTTACCAGTACATTCATAATGGTACATTTTGAAGCGGTCTCAGTCTCTTCGTTGACGTTCAGGGTAAAGATTTCTCTCCTCATGGCACAAATGAAATGAATTATTTAAACTTTGAAGCTGTTACATGTTGCATGTTGCACAAAGAAACAGTGAACAACAACAGAGACTCTAAATATATGCAAGGAGTGACAAATAAACTCTACAAAAAGACTCAAAAGGACCGAAAAGAAACATAAAACGACAACTAAGTGTCTCCAAATGTCTATAAATGACTTCAGATAAAGAAGCCGGGCCTTTCTGCACATTGTGTGTTACTCAATAAGAACGACATTGAGAGTAAGATCTACTTCTTTGGACTGAGGAAGGACCACACTTTCATATATATATATATATATATATATATAAATATATATATATTCATAAATATTCCCAATTTTGCAACAAGCTGCAGCAAATTCCAGAGAAAGATTATCACTGGGTTTAGGGTCAACGTCAGAGTGACCTTTCCTCAGAGAGAGAGAGAGAGAGAGAGAGAGAGAGAGAGAGAGAGAGAGAGAGAGAGAGAGAGAGAGAGAGAGAGGAGAGAGAGAGAGAGAGGGAGAGAGAGAGAAGAGAGCGAGAGAGAGAGAGAGAGAAGAGAGAGAGAGAGAGAGAGAGAGAGAGAGAGAGAGAGAGAGAGAGAGAGAGAGAGAGAGAGAGAGAGAGAGAGAGAGAGAGAGAGAGAGAGAGAGAGAGGAAATGGGCGCGTTTTCACCCGATTGCGTAAGAGCTGCCGGGGCGACTCAACGACACCCGGCTGACGGGCCGCCTCCCTCGCCGTCTGTGCAGCGGGTCATGTGACCTGGCCATGTGACCTGGCTTTACAGAGGAGGAGCCAACAGCACAACAGGCAATCCAATCGTGTGTGTGTGTGTGTGGTAATAAAATAGGATGTTTTGTGACCAGTGGGAACTCGATGAACCTGCGCCGGCCCCACACTGGTCCGGGTCGCGGCGTGAAGACGGAGACCCCCCCCCCCCCCCCCCCCGGGCGGGGTCGGTGTCTGGGAAACACAGCGGGGTCCCGTGTTATTGTGGGCCAGAGCTTCCAGAGCAACCGGAGGGCGACGTTTAAAGGTGAAACTCTGCAAAAATGATATCGCACTGTAAAAAAAAAATAGAAGAAGAAGAAAACTCAACGGGATGTTTTACGACTAAGCCTGATGGAAGATATGAAAGAGCGAGAGTCACTCAGGAGACCTCTGTTCATGTCCCGTGTGCAACATGAAGTCCTCGTTTGGTTTTGTAACACATCGACTGCCCGTAACGTAATAAAATAACTTTTCTTTAACCCAAACGTTAACCTAAAAACACAGCTCATTAGCTGGATCAGTAGAGCATGGTTACACATATTTAATTCCACTTTTTTAATCCCCCCCCCCATTAGTTTTGCCACTTGCCTTCTTCCTCCCTGCAGGTTGGAATTCGCACGCTCTTCACAATAAAAGCCTGCGCTTTTTAACCTTTATTTTGAAGCATCAGGAAATGAAAAAGTCCTTAAATAAATCTAAAACCGAGTTGCGCTATTTCTCTTTTAACATATGAATGCCTCCTGCTGGATGCGTCTTACTGAGAGGACTGAATGATGATAAATGATTACCCAGGATGCTTTGCATGTGTGTGTGTGTGTGTGTGTGTGTGTGTGTGTGTGTGTGTGTGTGAGTGACTGCATGTTTTTTTGGGCCTTTCTTATGTGTCGCTATTCTATCGCGACTCTTTGAGAGACGCTCCTTGCAGTGAGGAAGCCAGAGGAGCAGCCTCCCCCCAGGTCCTAGTGCCCGGGGATTATGGCCTTTTTCTTTTTTTTCTTTTTTTTTCTTTTTTTTGTCGGAGCTCAATGTTGACTATTTTTAGAACATGCCGTGCGGGCGACTCACCAGGTGCCCGCGGGCGACCAGGTGCCCGCGGGCACCGTGTTGGCGACCCCTGGTTTAAAACAAATCTATTAATGAGACCAAATACTCAAACTTAAAATGCAACATTAAGATTCACACCTCCTGCGTCTATTATTTAAAATCAGATGTGATGTGCCTGAAAAACCTGATCATCAGCGAAGGGAGAGGAGGTTTGAGCTCAGAACTGGTTCTCTGTACAAAAAGCAAACAGGGACATCCTGGCGTGTGCGTGTGTGTGTGTGTGTGTGTGTGTGTGTGTTGCATTTTTGTTTTTAAATGACCCTTTTCCCTCTCTCTCTCTCTCTCTCTTGCCTCTCTCTTTTCACTCATGTTTTCTGCCTCACTTGGTGCGAGGCTCATTGTGAGAGTACCAGCCTTTTCTCTCGCTCCGTCTCTCACTGGCTCGGCTGCTTCCAACGAGATCAACAAAAACAAACAAACAAATAAACACAACTGTGGTTTTCTCTGGAAGTTCTTGGTTGAATGTATTTTATTTTCATTCCTCAAAAGAAATGATTCAAAGTTAGAGATGAACATGGACACAACGTTGTATAGAAGTCTATTTTGTATGCGTTTAAGCTGCAGTCTCTCTCCTGACCACCAGGGGGCGACTCCTCTGGTTGTATAGAAGTCTATGCTTCATGTGTTAAAGCTGCATTCTCTCTCCTGTCCACCAGGGGGCGACTCCTCTGGTTGTATAGAAGTCTATGCTTTATGTGTTAAAGCTGCATTCCCTCTCCTGACCACCAGGGGGCGACTCCTCTGGTTGTATAGAAGGCTATATAGTGAGTCTACTTCTCTTGATGTATTCCCTCAGTAAACATTGTAAACATGACTTTATGTCTCTAGTTTCAAGTCTTCTTCTATACAGCATGATGTGATAATGTTATACTTTATGGTCATTTAGAGTCAAACAGACCATAAAGCAGGGGGCGCTTTAGGGGCGGGGCTACCAGGTGAGTGACAGGCCGCCAACACGTCGTCGCCGTGTTTCCGTCTCTGAACTTTTCAGTTCACGGAAGTCAATCGTCACATTTTGTTTCCCTAAAAATACTCGACTTCTCCTCGTGTCTCTTCTGGTCGCCAAACAACAAGATGGCCTCCAGCGTCCATAAACCAACGGGTGAAGTCACGGTGACTCCGTCCACTTAGTCGGCGAGCTCGCCGGCCTTTAGTCCGAGGTGGTTGTTGGTGGTTTGGTTAATGTTTGGTTAATGCATCCAGCACCGTACTGGAAGACCTGGACCAAATATCTGCAGCCAGCTTCCAAGATGTTGTTCATATCCATGAACAACAACAAACTGATACGCAGTCCATGTAATCATGAAGCAGGAAGTAAAAAGCAAGCAAACCCCCAACTAAAGTGGGCGGGACCAGAGCCGGATGGGTCCAACCAGAACCTTTTTTTACCCAGGAGGCCGCTGGTCGCTTATTCTTTACCTAACGTAACCTCACGTACTTAAGTTACGCCACTTCCGTTGATTTATTAGTTTCCTCTGAAGAAGGAAGTTTATTTTGAAAAGCCTGCACGTGGAAAAAAATTCTTGTCGTAAGACGCTATAAAAATAAAAACTGTTGTATGAGGAGATGTTGGCAATAGACCACAACGACCACAGAACACGGGCCGGGTCCAACACCTGTGGGTCCCTAGAAGGTCGACCTTGCCTCACCTTGAACCACCTTCACCAGAGCTTTTGAAATTGGGCTGAACCGTCTCGAGTTTTTGTGTCTGAATGTCACCAAAAAAGCAATTTATATGCCTCAAAGGGTTGAAAGATTGAGCTAAATATTCATAATATTGTTGTAAGTTAGGCTGTACTCAATAATATATGTAGAACTGAGCATAAATAATACTTGGGTCACAATATGCGAGAGGAGTCCAACATTTACCAACAGCAGGTCGTGTAAATCATTCAGTATCTACAGGGTTTTTTCTTCTGCACATTGGCTAATAGGAGGGAGGAGTGTGTGTGTGTGTGAGTGAGTGTGTGTGTGTGTGTGTGTGTGTGTGTGTGTGTGTGTGAGAGTAGTGGGAGGAGCATGTGTGTCTACATGACGGGGGAGGGGACACACAGAGAGTGAGAGAGAGAGAGAGGATTTGTGGCATATAGTGTGTCAGCTGTCATTGGGCGCAGATGACACACACACACACACACACACACACACACACACACACACACACACACACACACACACACACACACACACGCGGAGGGAGGTATTCTCAAAGAGAAAAAAAGGAAATACAAAACGCTTGTGTGGCGGAGTGCCCTGTGTGTGTGTGAGTGTTGTGTTGTGTTGTGTGTGTGTGTGAGCGAGTGTGTGGTGTGAAGAACGACGCGTCCGCCCGGCCAGCATGGGATGACCGGCCGGCGCCGAGCCGGAGCTCAGGTAAGAGACGCGCTCTGCTGACACGGGAGATTTAAAGGGCCAGCTCCTCACGGGAGATTTAAAGGGCCAGCTCCTCACGGGATATTTGCACCGTATTAATATCCCTAATTAATATCTGTGTGAGAGTGGGTTTGCAGATGCATGTTTCTGTGTGTGTGTGTGTGTGTGTGTGTGTGTGTGTGTTTAATATGGAGGAGTCCCCGTTAGAAGCACCCGTTTGTCTGTGAGGAAGTTGTTGTTTTGTTTACTTTTCACATTCTTCATTCCAAATTAATAGTAAAAATATCTTTATTATAAACCAGAGAACAACAACTTCAGTTATGGTAGTAGTAACAATAGTGTTGTTATTATATATTTGTTTGTTTGTTTGTTGCCAGCATGAATTGTGATGCTCACAGTGAGTCAGAGCTGGACTTTGACCTGTCATGTATTATTGTGGTTTCGAGTGTGTGTGTGTGTGTGTGTGTGTGTGTGTGTGTGTGTGTGTGTGTGTGTGTGTGTGTGTGGTTATGGATGACTGGTCACACTCACACACACAGAGTACTCACACACACTCACACAGTGCACAGTCAGCACGGGCCTGTAGCTGCTCCGTCACCTGAGGGCAACTGTTGCCTCCGTCCGCTACAACAACAACAACAACAACAACAACAACAACAACAACAACTGTCGCTCGACACTCATTCGGAAGAGAGTGCGGCAGCGAACGCGTCACATAGGGTTCTGAAAAATGCAAAGTAGGAAAAAGCCGTGAACCGTTCATCCGTTTACGTACAATAAACAAGCTGCTATTTTTTTTAACAAAATAAAAGCCCTCGTTGCTGGGCGTTTGATCACGTAGTGGAGACGGTGTTCCTCCTCGTGTTCGCGGGCCTGTGTGGTGATGCTGTCCCTGATGCCGCGCTGCAACGTGCTGATAAGTCCATCAGCAGCCCGAGGTGGAGTTTGACCTCGGGAGGCCTCCGCCTGAACAATGTGACTCTCTGCCTGTGTGTGTGTGTGTGCGTGTGTGTGTTTTTTTTTTTTGCTTTCGTTTCGTGCCTCGTCATGCCAGTTTTACCGTATCTCGGTTTTCAGTCATCGTATCCGATAAGCTGCATTGACATCCAGCGCGTGCGTTACCGGATTTGAAACCCATTGTTATCGATAGAGGAAATACAAAAAATATTATTATATAATGGTGACAAAATGCCGACAAACGGTCACGCAAATTAAATGTAACGCACAATTGTGAATGTTGTTGTTGTTTCAGGGATGAAAATCTCTTAAAATCACAAAGAAAAGCTCCTCTGACGTCAGTTATCAGTAAAACTGTGATGAAAGTGTCTGTGAATCAAACCCAATCACGTGACTCTGTCTGTCTGTTTGTCTGTGTGTGTGTGTGTGTGTGTGTGCGTGTGCGCGGCATCAGGAGGTACAGTCTGTTCTGACGTTCCCTGAACTCACCTTTGAGGTGTTTGTCGTTCTGCCTGTTTGACTTATTTTCAGAGGGAACGATCCAGAAAAAAAAAGAAAGAAAAGAGGGATGTCCTCTCTTCTAATTGGTGAACATCGGGACAAAATTGCATTGTGTGTGTGTGTGTGTGTGTGTGTGTGTGTACGCTCCTAATTGAGTTAGCATCGAGGCAGGCGTGTTCGATGTTATTGATCCCGGCCTGCGATCGATCGGCGCTCGCGTTACCCGAAGCTCGCGAGCAGCTGGCGGCCTACAAACACGGCGTCTACAAACACGAAGAACACAGAAGAAGAAGTTGTTCTTCTTGTTCTCCGTATTCGGCGAAGCCAACGCCGTCCCCGTCCATGGAACGTATGGATCGTCTTCACGCTCGCGTTCCCGATGGCGGCAAAGTGACCACGAGTAAAGAAGAAATCATTAGAAGGTTGACTCGTATTGTTATTCAAATACCAATTAGTCTGTTTGTGGAGGGAGGGGGTGGGAGGGGGGGGGGGGGGGGGGTTACCAATAATCTGAGTTGGCTGAAGTGGGTCAGTGGGTTTTTCTATTTATTTATTTTTTTAACGGGGACTCACTTCACAGCACACAGACGGCCGTTTGCTCTCCGTTCGGCACGCCGCCGCCGCCGGAAACCTGGAGGCCTTGACCGTTTGTTTTGATTATTTTTTTTAAACTCAAAGGAGCGAAACAGCCAGACGGCGGACAGATGGCAAGAACTTCAGATTTCTAGAGTTTTTTAGAGGCAAGCCTGTTGCCTGTTCGACAGATGACAACGTTCCAATCATCGGAGTGAATATTTGAAATCTCCCTCGGCCGTGATGTCATCAGGAGCGACCTTCCCTTCCTCTCCTCGTGTCTTCAGGTCGACCTCCGTGACCCGAATTAAGCAAGAAACTAATAATTTCGTTAGAACTCTCACAAATGAGACTTCAGACTTGTGATTGGGACGAATTTAGTCAATTAAGTGAGAGAAAACTGTGACAGCTGGTGAGGCAAACCATAAAAGGTTCAGACCACCTACAAAAATAAACTTTCCTTATATATTAGAAACTAAAACATATCAAAATATACACAAATCCAGTCATTGAGTTCTGATGATTAAATGTATTGATCCTTACCCTTTTGTTTACATTTTCTATTGTATATGTATTTTTTTAATTTCATATATTTGTGTGTTCCATGAGTTTTAGTTCATAACCTGATTAATAACCACACAGCTACAAACCTTTTTTAAGCTTGTTCTCGACGTAAAGTTGATTTTAAAGAACACTCTTTCTGGAGAATGTGTTGGTTGTTTGCCGGCGGAGGAGTGCTCTGTGTCGCCGAACTGGTAACTGGTGTTTGCGTTACTTCTATTGATTTAGTTAAAAAATAAAGCTAATTGGAAGTCTGGGTCCGGTAACATAGGTTGTACAAATATTTGCAGAGTCAGCAAATTTACAACTGACAACTTTTTAGGTTTTTAAACAATCGTTGCGTTAGCTAGACGCACCGTACTGCTTCCATGTTTCACTTCATGTCCGTCAATAATATATATATATATATATATATATATATGTTTTAAATAGTGATATTTAAAGTGTCGATGCAGCAAATTCTCCTGAATTCTTAATTTTCCGCCCAGTAGGAGCCAATAAAGTAACCAGAGGTCTCTAATGAAGCCTCCGGGGATCAACGGAAGTTTGCTTCCACATTTGAATGTGTTTCTACTTCTTTGATGATGATGATGATGATGATGATGATGACGATGATGATGACGATGGTACTGTTGTGGTTTTCTCGATGTAGAAGAGCTGTCACCGAGATGTAACGCCGGCTGTAGGTCAACAAAAAAGGCCACCAGCAGCCGAAGGAGCAAGTAGAGCAGAATCACACGTCAAGAGATCGGACGTAGTGTGTGTGTGTGTGTGTGTGTGTGTGTGTGTGTGTGTGTAGTGTACACAAACACCCTCAGTGTGGGAGGCTCTTAATCCAGCTGCAGCAGGGTATTACATCTGCTTTATGTGTGTGTGATGGGAGGGTTTACTGGCTTAAGGCCTTTACTGCCTTGACAGAAGCTTAGACGCCAAAGGGCGGAGGGTCCCGCCTCTCAAGTCGCCGCCCAACGCCATGGGTTCATCCTCAAAGTGTTCGCCGTGGTCCACGTTTCATTGATTCGCTCCTCCGTCTTCTATTAAAGCTACAAGTCGGTACCTTTAAAAGAAAATGTGAGTCCATTGGGAAAAGTAAAAAATTGGTCATGAGGATGAACCTGTTCAATGGTTGTGTGGATGAACCTGTTCATTGGTCATGAGGATGAACCTGTTCATTGGTCATGTGGATGAACCTGTTCATTGGTCATGAGGATGAACCTGTTCATTGGTCACCATGTGGATGAACCTGTTCATTGGTCATGAGGATGAACCTGTTCATTGGTCATGTGGATGAACCTGTTCATTGGTCATGAGGATGAACCTGTTCATTGGTCATGTGGATGAACCTGTTCATTGGTCATGAGGATGAACCTGTTCATTGGTCATGTGGATGAACCTGTTCATTGGTCATGGGGATGAACCTGTTCATTGGTCATGTGGATGAACCTGTTCATTGGTCATGTGGATGAACCTGTTCATTGGTCATGTGGATGAACCTGTTCATTGGTCATGAGGATGAACCTGTTCATTGGTCACCATGAGGATGAACCTGTTCTTTGGTCATGTGGATGAACCTGTTCATTGGTCATGTGGATGAACCTGTTCATTGGTCATGTGGATGAACCTGTTCATTGGTCATGAGGATGAACCTGTTCATTGGTCATGTGGATGAACCTGTTCATTGGTCATGTGGATGAACCTGTTCATTGGTCATGAGGATGAACCTGTTCATTGGTCATGAGGATGAACCTGTTCATTGGTCATGAGGATGAACCTGTTCATTGGTCATGTGGATGAACCTGTTCATTGGTCATGAGGATGAACCTGTTCATTGGTCATGTGGATGAACCTGTTCATTGGTCATGAGGATGAACCTGTTCATTGGTCATGAGGATGAACCTGTTCATTGGTCATGAGGATGAACCTGTTCAGGGACACATTATCTTCAGCTTGTTATTACTTAATTCTGCGTCATCATTGTTTTTGTTAAATGCTCAAAACCTCCATTATTCTGCGAGCGAAGGGATGATTCACTGCCATAACAACCATAGCTTTACTTCCATGACAACGAGGGTTGTCGAGTCCCCCCCCCCCCCTCCCCCGACCGTACATTCAGCTTCGCTGAAGCTTTTTTATTTGCGATATTTTATATTAGTTTATATTCTTCCTCTTCCTTGCACATTGGGCCTTTATTCCCATGGCCGTCTTCCTACCTGAACTCCCTCTGACTGCAAGGCGACACCCACCCGCCGCACACCAGGGAGTGGAGTGTGCGTGTGTGTGTGTGTGCGTGTGTGTGTGTGTGTGTGTGTGTGTGTGTGTGTTCAGTTTAGAGGAGAATTATTATTATTTTCCTTCAAATTCACTTGCACCACCTCTTTTTTTTCCTCTCCATGTAGCTTCACCCTGAAAGGCGCGTGCAGCATAGCATATCATAGTGTAATGTAGCGTAGCATAGCGTAGCATAGCATAGCATAGCTCTGTCTACCTGGCCAACAGATGGAAACTGGCAACAGCGTTTATTGACATGTAAATCTCTCCAGAGATGAGCGGCAGCTCCACCTGATTAACTCACATGTTGCATATTTATCAGACTGCTGCTCAGAAAGAAGGACGAGAAATTAGCGTGTGTGTGTGTGTGTGTGTGTGTGTGTGTGTGTGTGGCACAAACACAAAGCTCTTTGATTCGCTCAAACCGTTTCGTTATTTATGTTTAATAAAAGTTCCCAGCTTCTAAAATGTAAATAAACTGTAAACTGAATAGCGGAAGCTGCCTTTCAACCTGCATGCAACTTATGCCATGTTTTATTTTGTTTTTAACTGCATTAACTTTGCAACTTGCAGAAAAGTATTCATCACAGATCTAAAGGAAGCGTTGGCGTGGTGGACGTATTTTAGGTTTAGCGCCCCGGCGTGATTTAAAATAACAACGAACCCAAAGTAGAGCCGAGGCTGAATAGAGTTTCACTAATTTGTCCCGACGATGGTTCTAAAAAAAAAAAAAAAGTCACGGGTTAGTTATGAAAAAAATATATAAATGACCTAAATTGCACGGCGGTCCATCTTCACGCTTCACACACACACACACACACACACACACACACTCGGGCGGAGTGACAGACAGCTGGAGTCGAGCTGGTGTCGCCGAGCGGCCGCCTGGGGAAGACGAGCAGCGATCATTAAAGTCTCGCCTCCCCTCTCGTGTAATTAGGCCATGTTCTCCTCCTTTCCTCGGGCCTTATTATTCAGAGCAACAGATGCCCCTCTTCCACGTTTTTTTTTATTTTTTTAACCCCTCCTCCCTCCTCCCTCCGCCCTCCGCCCTCCCCCACCCTTCCACACCCCTCTTGGCTTATTTTACGTCCGTGTCCCCGATGGCTCGATGCCTCTACGCACCAATAATCCTTTTCTTCTCCTTTTCACGTTTCCCTTCCACTTGACCCTTTTTTGGGATCCATTGTTTTCTCTCTCTCTCTCTCTCTCGCTCTTTCGCTTTCTTTCTTCTCTCCCTCCCTGTTGTTCCCCCCCCCCCCCCCCCTCTCTTCTGCCTTCATCTGCTCGGTGTCAGCCCCACAGGCCGGCTGTTATGTAACAGTCAGGTGACGAGCCTGTTGACGGGCCTTAAAGGCCCAGCGTCCCCGACAGACACACCCCCTGCCGGCTAGCCGTGTGTGTGTGTGTGTGTGTGTGTGTGTGTGTGTCTCAAGATTTGTCCCGTTTCAGTTTGTAATCTCGTTAGCGGATAATCTGTCTTTTTGTTGTCCTGGACATCAGTTTAGTGACCAGCTTAGAGGGAAAAGTCATATCGGAAGAACAAGCTTGTGAAACAGTGAAATGACCTGAAGGCAAATCGATACAAACGGTTTATTAAGGAGTTATAACTGACAGTGACACATAGTTGCTTGTGTTGTTTTTCAGTCTCGTAGGTCAACTTTCTACAAATTGATTGGTTGTTGTTGTTGTTTTTTTCTCTGCCGCACACGTACAACGCCATCGGCCACAAGCGCCGTTAAAAAACATCAAAGACAAACAACAAACAAATGAATCTCAAGTTTTCACAAGTACGTGAGGCTCAACGGCAACAGCTGCCAGTTTGGGGATCGGCAACCATGTTCAGAAATTGGCAACCAATTCTTTGCCTTTTTGATTGACGACACCGGAAAACACACTTTAAGAAAATAAATACACACGCTTTGAGTTTCCTTTGATGTCACAGCGAAGCAGCACGGCCATCCATTTTATCTATTTTTGACTCGACTGTGGGGTGAACAGTTTGACTTGCAACGTCAACGTCACAAACAAACATGAACCAGACGAACCGGAACCCAAACAAACAAGGACACGAGCCGACGGGCGGCGGGGGAGGGGCGGAGCGGAGCGTGTGGCCCGCTCGCCACTTTTACGCTTTAGTCAAGACTCGCAGACAAGCGGGTTCCTAAATCCCCGCGGGGCACCGGCACGGCGCCGTCTGGCGTCCGGCCAACGAGGCAAAGTCATTTCCAGGCCTGGAAAAAGTCATGGAAAAAACTTAAATCTTAAAAGTGTTGGAAAAGTCATGGAAGTTTTTTATCTTCACATGTTCATTTACGTCGAGTTTAAAATAATTCATATGTTTTTGAAACTCTCAAATTATAAGCTGGCATAGGCCAAGTCCAAACTTTTGCACATAAAGTATAATAGTTTGATTAAAAGAATAAACATTTAGTGAATAAACGTGTATAGTAATGTTTATTCTTTTAATCAAACTATTGTCTCTCATCTATTTGTTTCATTTCAGGTATATTCTTTGCTTTGTAATTCTCATTGTTTGAATACTACATTTTCAAAAAGTTTTCATGTACACACCGAGAGTTCAGTTTGTTGATGGGAATTTGGTTTAAAGTCCTGGAATTCCACTGGTCAACATGTGTACGAACCCTGGAGGTGGAGCGGCGTGAGGAGACGTATGGCGTCGCGTCTCCACCTGTCCACATCACATCCGTCTTTTCAGTCTCGCACAATAATCTGAGGATCAAAAACAATCTCACTCTCCGCGTTTTTTCCCGTGAATTCCATTAAAATAATAAACGACCTCCCGCTTAATTGCCAGAGACGTTGGCGTGAGAACAACGCGAGGGCCGACGCGAATTAGCCGTCTCCACCCGAGGTAATTATCGACGCCTCCCGTATTCCCAGTGGGCCTCCCACCGCGCCGCCCACCGCCGCTTCACAAGCGCCGCATTGTTTGGGCGAGCGCTCGCCCCCGCCGTTGATTATGCGCCGTTCAAATAGGTCGCGTCGCATCTTCAGCGCGCTAATTACGGTCTGGAGAGGAGAGCGCTTTTCGTTGTCAGTGGCGACGTGTTTATTTTTAATTAATTTTTTTAATGTATTTCCACAGCGCGGTGGAATTGGTTAGTCGAGATTAAAAGCCTCCTAATTACCTTCGCATTGAAAATGCGGAAGCTAATGTTTTGATCCCCGTGTATTTGAATGCGTGCGTGTTATTCGCATAAGTCAAAAAGTATTAAACCGAATCGCATGAGATTTGGTGGGATGATTGGTAATTATCCGGGGATCATTTGATTAGATTTTGGGATCGATCGGGTCAAAGGTCAAGGTCATGAAAAGGTCAAACTATTCTTGAATCGCATGCAATTTGGTGGGATGATTAGTTATTATTTGGGGACCATTTGATTAGATTTTGGGATCGATCAGGTCAAAGTCATGAAACGTCAAAATCTTCTTTTTACTATAGCATGGTCAATTTTTATCCAATTGGCTGCAACTAATGCCAAAATGTTCACAATTCAATGCCGAATCTTGTGATATGTGAAGGTATGCGCTCTACCGAGTGCCCGTTAAATTTTCTTTTTTGCATTTGACAACTGAAAACGCATCTTTTCCGACTATATCTGGATTAAAACACAGATTTGCACTTTAGTAGCTCTTAAATATCTCTTATTATGGTACTTTTGTAGTTCCACTATGTTGAGGAAATGTTACTTTCTGTATTCTTGTTGTTCTTAGTTTGTACTCTAGGTTGAAATGCACTTATTGTAAGTCGCTTTGGATAAAAGCGTCTGCTAAATGACACGTGATGTAATTACGACGTGGACGTCTCTGACGTCACGAGCGTTCAGAGTGAATTCACGAAGAAGTGAGAGTATGGCGGCGATTCCTCGGCCTCGTGTCGCTGTGGTTACATCCTCCTTTACGTTGTACCTGTCCTAACTTTCCCCTTCTCTCTCGCTCCAGGTGCTGATTCTTGCTGAAGATGAGTAGCGGGGGGGGAAACACCCCCGAGCCCCTCGGAGGGGGCGAGTCTCTGAAGAGGAAGGAGTGCCAGGCGGACCTCCTGCTGGGGCCCAGGTGAGAGCGCCTCGTCTATCCTCGGCCTTTTTGAGAAAAATGCATATCACATGACCTTTACACGTACGTACGCGTGGCGGTGGAAACGGGAAGCCATTTTTTGGGGTTTACATGCAGAAAAGACTGTCGCTCAGACGCTTGAAAATCCATCATCCAAGTTGGCTGTTCAGGGTCATGTGATCAGGGCGTGAGGAATCAGGAAAGGACGCATCAGGACCACTAGGACCCGACCCAGTGCCTTAGAGCCCCATCACTGTACACTACGAGGGCGCAACGAGGGCGTAATACCGGATGAAATAAGGCTGGCGGAATCAATAACTTCTTTTAAATCACTTCGTAAAACCCACTTTTATAGAACTGCTTTTAAGTGATGTCGTCCTTTTATGTTTTTATTTTAATTGGCTATTTGTTTGGTTTTACTTGTATTCAATGCTTTTATGGTATGGTCTTTTTTGTTTGCCGCCATTTAAGTTGTGTTTATGCTTTGTTTATCTGTAGAGCACTTTGTAAACCTTGTTTTTAAAAGTGCTATATAAATAAAGTTATTATTATTATTATTAATGATGAGGGCGTAAGAAGGACGTAACTAGGGTGTAAGGATGGCATAATGAGGACTCGCGTAGGGCGTAACAAGGACTAAATGTCGTAATGAGGACATAACTAGAACGGGCACTCGGTAGAGCGCAGACCTTCACATATCACAAGATCGGGCATTACATTGTAAACATTCTGGCATTAGTTGCCAATTGGATATAAATTGACCGCGCTATAGTAAAAAGAAGATTTTGACCTTTTCATGACCTTGACCTTTGACCCGATCGATCCCAAAATCTAATCAAATGGTCCCCGGATAATTACCAATCATCCCACCAAATCTCATGCGATTCGGTTTAATACTTTTTGACTTATGCGAATAACACGCACGCATACAAATACACGGGGATCAAAACATGACCTTCCACATTCGCGCCATGGCGAGGGCGTAACCGAGGACACGGGGATGCAGTCGATGAATCTCGTTGTAAATGTCGGCCGACGCTCTTTTCTCGCCCCGCAGCCCGAAGAGGAGCACCGAGAGGAGGAACCGGGAGCAGGAGAACCGGTACATCGAGGAGCTGGCCGAGCTGATCTTCGCCAACATCAACGACATGGACGACCTCAACGTCAAGCCGGACAAATGTGCCATCCTCAAGGAGACGGTGAAGCAGATCCGCCAGATCAAGGAGCAGGGTGAGCCTCCTCCTCCTCCTCCTCCTCCTCCTCCTCCTCCTCCTCCTCCTCTCTCTCGTCTTCATCAACTCCAAAAGGCAGCGAGGAAACCATGTTGGCCGAGCGGAGAGGAGTTCAGAAGTTTAACTCCTCAGGAGAGAAGCGAGGGATCTGAGAGTGCTTGATCTCTCTCTTTGCTACTTCGTTGTCTCCTCTCCTCGTTCCCTTTTCTAGTCCATCCTTTGTCGCTCCTGAAGCACCTTTGGTCTTTCCTTTCCTGTGTTATCCCCTTGTTCTCTTTGCTTGTCCGTCTTACACCTTTCCTCTGTCCTGTCCTCTCTTTCTTTCCTCGTATTTTTCCATCTCCTCCTTTCCTATCAATCCTTCACCCAACGACATTGTTTTTTTTCCTTTCCCTTTTCCTCTTCCCCTCTATCTCTTCTCTCCGCATCCTCTATCCATACTCTCTTTCATTTCTCCATTATCTTGCTCCCTCCTTCCCCATTTTACTTTAATTTTCTTCGATTTCTTTTTCTTTTCTTTTTCTCTATTTCTCTTTCCCACCTTTCCTCCCTCCTCCACCATCCACCATCCTTCCTGCCGTGTCATTTCCTCCCCTGCCATTTCCTCTCCTCCTTCCTTTTTCCTACCCATCCCTCGTCAACCATCTCTGTCCCTCCCTTTCCCTTTTTCTCCTTTCCTTTTTCCCTCGTCACTTCTTCTCCTTTCCTATGAACCCCTCCTCAACACCGCTGGTCCTTTCCCTCTCTTTCTCTCCCTCCTCCCCCTCCCTCCCTCCCTCCTCTGTCCCGGCGGTCAGCCAGTTGGTGTCCACTGTCCACGTGTTTGTGCCTGAAAACAACAGCTGAATAAGCACTCGCTCGTACCGGCGTGGACGCCACACACACGCAGCTGCTCCACCTCTCGCCTCCACCTCTCGCCTCCACCTCTCGCGGTTCGTGTGTGTTGATACCGAATGGACGTGGTCCTGAAGTGACGCGGCGATAGAAGCCAAACCGGCTGCACCGCGATGCATAATAGATGAAAGGACTCGCCGGCTTTCCTTTGGTGCAGCAGAAAGGTCACCTTGTGGGACACACACACACACAATCACATGTGTGTTACCAATACGTGTGTGTGTGTTTAACTGCAGGGTCATGTTGTAGATGTAGAGCGCACGTGTGCCTCCATTTTTCTCAGCTACGCTCAAACGGTGTGGGCGGGGCGGGGGGGGGGGAGGGGGGGGGGGAGGATAGTAGATTCCAATAATACATGTTGTGTGTGTATGTGCTGTGAGTGTGCGTCAAGCAGAAAGGCGTGCATGAGAACGCGCCACAAACCTCGACAGGATAACTGAATAATGGGATTTATATGAATGAAAACCAACGGGAAACGGGAGATTTATAAAGAGTTGAGACTTGCATTCTCCCTAAATGTCCACCAGGGGGTTAACGTTATGATTTAATGGAAGTCAATGAGAAAATGACTCTCCTTCTCTCTTGATGTATTCCCTCAGTAAACATTGTAAACATGAGTTTATGTCTCAGTCTCTAGTTTCCAGTCTTCTTCTATACAGCATGATGTCATCATTTAGGACATTATGGTTCATGTCTTAAAGCTGCATTCTCTCTCCTGACCACCAGGGGGCGACTCCTCTGGTTGTATAGAAGTCTATATTGTGACTCTACTTCTCTTGATGTATTCCCTCAGTAAACATGTAAACATGAGTTTATGTCTCTAGTTTCCAGTCTTCTTCTATACAGCATGATGTCATCATTTAGGACATTATGGCGACTCCTCTGGTTGTATAGAAGTTTATGCTTCATGTCTTAAAGCTGCATTCTCCCTCCTGGCCACCAGGGGGTGACTCCTCTGGTTGTATAGAAGTATATGCTTCATGTCTTAAAGCTGCATTCTTCCTCCTGGCCACCAGGGGGTGACTCCTCTGGTTGTATAGAAGTATATGCTTCATGTGTTAAAGCTGCATTCTCTCTCCTGACCACCAGAGGGCGACTCCTCTGGTTGTATAGAAGTCTATGCTTCATGTCTTAAAGCTGCATTCTCCCTCCTGGCCACCAGGGGGCGACTCCTCTGGTTGTATAGAAGTATATGCTTCATGTCTTAAAGCTGCATTCTTCCTCCTGGCCACCAGGGGGTGACTCCTCTGGTTGTATAGAACTATATGCTTCATGTGTTAAAGCTGCATTATCTCTCCTGACCACCAGGGGTGACTCCTTTAGTTGTATAGAAGTCTATGATTCATGTGTTAAAGCTGCATTATCTCTCCTGACCACCAGGGGTGACTCCTCTGGTTGTATAGAAGTCTATGCTTCATGTGTTAAAGCTGCATTCTTACTCCCGTCCACCAGGGGGCGACTCCTCTGGTTGTATAGAAGTCTATGCTTCATGTGTTACAGCGCGTTCCCTCTCTTGACCACCAGGGGGCGACTCCTCAGGTTGTATAGAAGTCTATATAATGACTACTTCTCTTGATGTATTCCCTCAGTAAACATAGTAAACATGAGTTTATGTCTCTAGTTTCAAGTCTTCTTCTATACAGCATGATGTCATCATTTAGTACTCTATGGTCATTTAGAGTCACACAGACCGTGCGTGTGCTTAAGGGGCGGGGCTACAAGGTGATTGACAGGTAGCTACGTGCTCCGTGTCTCCTCCTCAGTACAAATATGATCACTTGTTGTTCACATGTTTGCAAAAAAGATTTTGAACGTCAGTCCACAAACCAACAGGTGACTTTAGGGCCGCTTCCTATTCACAGGCTCTACAGCAAGAACCAAACGAGGGTCAATAAAAGCCCTGTTGACCGTTGTTCTTCTTTGTTGTCGTTTTTCTTCAGTGAACTTGTTATGCAGACGATGCAGCTGTGAACACACCGAGCGTCCACGGCCACGTCGCCGCGCGGCTCGTTTCCCCCGTCGTTCGTCCGGGCTCCAAACCGCCATATTTATTGATTTTTTTTTTAAAAAACAACAACAATGTACACCGCGACTTGAATCCCCTCCGACCTACACGGGGTTCGATGACTCCGCGCAGCTCCGGCCCCGCAGCAGGAATGTCAGCGATGTGGCCTAATGGGGCCGCGGGAGGCTTAGCGGGCCGGTGCTAGAGCCTGGGAGCCGGGCGAGGGCCGGCCTCTCGCAGGACCGTGTGTGTGTGTACCGCCCATTAGTGTGTGTGGCGATGCCGGCTCCCCGCTGTATACCTGCCACTCACACCGCCGGGTTTGACGGTGCGTCCACACGTCGGTGGACTTTCCAATATAATGACATCAGAGAAAGAGCATCGCATCAAAAACTGTGTTTTTTGTGTTTTTTTTTGTGTGTGTGTTTGTGTGTTTTTTGTTCACTGTGATAAACTTGTATGGTAGCAACCTGTCAATCACCTTGTAGCCCCGCCCCTAAAGCGCCCCCTGCTCTATGGTCTGTTTGACTCTAAATGACCATAAAGTACTAAATGATGACATCATGCTGTATAGAAGAAGACTTCAGACTAGAGACTGAGACATAAACTCATGTTTACAATGTTTACTGAGGGAATACATCAAGAGAGAAGTAGAGACACTATATATGGACTTTTATACAACTAGAGGAGTCGCCCCCTGGTGGTCAGTAGAGAGAATGCAGCTTTAACACATGAAGTATAGACTTCTATACAACCAGAGGAGTCGCCATAATGTGATAAATGATGACATCATGCTGTATAGAAGAAGACTTGAAACTAGAGTCTGAGACATAAACTCATGTTTACAATGTTGACTGAGGGAATACATCAAGAGAAGTAGAGTCACTATATAGACTTCTATACAACCAGAGGAGTCGCCATAATGTGCTAAATGATGACATCATGCTGTATAGAAGGAGACTTGAAACTAGAGACTGAGACATAAACTCATGTTTACAATGTTGACTGAGGGAATACATCAAGAGAAGTAGAGTCACTATATAGACTTCTATACAACCAGAGGAGTCGCCATAATGTGCTAAATGATGACATCATGCTGTATAGAAGGAGACTTGAAACTAGAGACTGAGACATAAACTCATGTTTACAATGTTTACTGAGGGAATACATCAAGAGAAGTAGAGTCACTATAGAGACTTCTATACAACTAGAGGAGTCGCCCCCTGGTGGTCAGGAGAGAGAATGCAGGTTTCAAACTCTTTAAAAACCCTCTAAAACCTCTCAGACATCTCAACTGTTTGCAACACCCTGGCTTCATGTTTCTCATCGTTGTCTCCTCCAGAGAAAGCCCCGGTGGCCGACGAAGAGGAGGTGCAGCAGGCCGACGTCTCCTCCACGGGGCCCGGCGTCATCGACAAGGACGCCCTGGGGCCCATGATGCTGGAGGTGGGTGCAGCCCCACGTCACCCCGCCTCCCGAGTTTAGAGGTCAAAGAGACGCAGAGCAGGGTCACCAGGACTGAATATTCAAACTAGTTTCACATCCACAGCAGCCGCCTGTAATTGACTTTTTCTAAGCGGTGGCCATGTTGGACCCAACAGAGGTGAAGACGTTTTAATTCAACGACCCGACGGGTCAGAATGTGCCGGAGCTGGAGGGCCGTCTCTCTGACTTTAAATGGCGCTGAACTTTACAGTGACGCGGAGAGATAACGGTTCTTCTGGTTAGCGGCGACGCCGTCATCAAGCCTTGTGTGTGTGTGTGTGTGTGTGTGTGTGTGTGTGTGTGTGTGTGTGTGTGTGTGTGTGTGTGTGTGTGTGTGTGTGTGTGTGTGTGTGTGTGTGTGTGTGGTGACGTATAACATGCGACCCAATGAGGTATAAATACCTTCCTGAAAAGCCAGATTAGAAAAGGAGGGGAGGAGCCTAATCACATGCAAACACACACACAAAAACACACACACACACACACAGATTGTCTATATATATCTTTCTCCAGCCGCTATGCTGGCTGAGGTGTCTGCTTGGAGATAAATATCAGGCTGGCCAGACCCCATCCTGTTCTATACAGGCGTGACATGCAACACGCTAAAGGAAAAAACACTCTGTACATACATGTGGAAAAATGCTGAGTTGACTAATTAAATAATGCAACACACACACACACACACACACACATGGCCTTGGCTTTACATATACTTTGCGTCACGATAACACGCTTTAAGTTACCGCTTGGTCTTTTTTTCTTGATGTATTTAAGAAGCTTTTAGGTTTTATTTTTTTAATATTCACACATCTGATGTCCTCACAGACCCTAGATCCTGAAAGAGGAAACTGTTTACACCCTTTTCATCACAATACAGTAATAAAACATTTAATTTGCTCGTATGCGCTCACAAGCGAGGTGTCTTTTTTAGTTTCACGTATTTATAGCAGGTCATAACACTTCCACATTCATTTCTATTAATCAGTTATAGGGTGAGAGTTCAGATGGACTTTAATTAACACTCATCTCCTCTCTTCATCCCTCTAACCTCGTCCCTCTTTCCATTTGACTTTTTTTCTTTCCCTTCCGGCCGGCGTTACGCGTCTGCTTCTCCTCCATCTTCCTCCTCCCCGTCTCACTTCATCATCTCGCTTCACAAACTTCTTCCTCTTCTGCCCGTCCGACCGTCTCGTTTTCATCATCCCCCCCCCCCCCCGCCCCAGGCGCTCGACGGCTTCTTCTTCGTGGTCAACATGGAGGGCAACATCGTGTTCGTGTCGGAGAACGTGAGCCAGTACCTGCGCTGCCAGCAGGAGGAGCTGATGAACACCAGCGTGTACAGCGTGCTGCACGTGGGCGACCACGCCGAGTTCATCAAGAACCTGCTGCCCAAGAGCCTGGGTAAGAGCCGCCGGGCCACGGGATCCTTAAAGGGGCCACGTCATGAGAAACGGAGCGGGAGGAACAACCCGAGATCAGAGAGCACGTCAGACACGGCTCCAACCTCCTCTGCATGCCCCCCCCCTCGTCTCCACCCACGGCTTGCCAGAGATCCTCCACGACAAAGATGCCACATTACAAGCTCCGCCATTGGTTAGAAATGGTTTACACTTCCTGTCTCCCCCCCCCACCGGGTTGTAGATGTAATGTGTGATGGATAAAACCAGACCGGGTTACAGGGTTCTTGCACATTTTGACCGATGGATTTCCAGGACTTTTTACCAAATTTCCATGACCAAACTGAAATCTCGGTATAAACATTTTAGAACATGTTGCGTATTGAGAGCGTACGCCGGCTTATCTTTTGACCGTCTTTCTTAAAAAAAATATTTTTATTATTTCAAACTCGGCGTGAATGAACATGTGATTATAACACATTTCCATGACTTTTCCAACACTTATGATTTAAGACTTTTCCAGAACTGGAAATGACTTCTCCATGTTTTCCATGACCATACGAACCCTGGGTTTATATTCGCACGATGCATTCATGATTTTCTTTTGCTCATGTTAGATAATTACTCGGCCTTATTTACAAAAAAACAGTCAACGCGAATGTCAGCCGCCGCCAGATCTCACGACAGTCTTGCACTGAGACCGAAAAAAAGGTGGAGGACGAAAGTGATTTCCTCCGTCTGCAAAGTCGGATCCTCTCGTCAGAATGTTCAGAACATACGTCGCTCGTGAAGAATACGTTCGATATTTTCTTTGCGTGACCACGGAGCAAAAGAATCGGTCGTAATCTGCGTTGGCGTTCACTTCATCGAGGTTAATGGACCCAAAAAGGGGGCGGGGCTCTGACGAAAATCACCTCAATTTACCTGAATGACGTGTTAGTTGGCGTTCACTTCATCGAGGTTAATGGACTCAAAAAGGGGGCGGGGCTCTGACGAAAATCACCTCAATTTACCTGAATGACGTGTTAGCTGGCTGAGAAACCAGTAGGATTATAATTTTATTTTTTTAAACAAATATTCTAAACAAAATACATCGGTTCGATATTTTCTTTGCGTGACTACGGAGCAAAAGAATCGGTCGTAATCTGCGTTGGCGTTCACTTCATCGAGGTTAATGGACCCAAAAAGGGGGCGGGGCTCTGACGAAAATCACCTCAATTTACCTGAATGACGTGTTAGCTGGCTGAGAAACCAGTAGGATTATTATTTTATTTTTTTAAACAAATATTCTAAACAAAATACATCGGTAACATTTTGTTAATTTTTTGAATTTTTTTGATTTTTTGATTTAAACCTTTATTTAACCAGGAAGTCCCATTGAGATTAAAAATCTCTTTTTCGAGGGAGACTTGGCCAAGACAGGCAGCAGCATAAAAAACACATGGTTACAGACAGAAAACACAAAACAAGTTAAAAGTGGGATACTGTATCAGTTTATTATTTTACCCTTTTTACTGAAGGTGTTTTCAGTGTGTTTCCACTTAAGATGCCAAATCTGATCCTCCATCTTGTTGTTGTTGTTTTTTTTTGACAACCTCTCCTGTTTTTCTATTCTTTAAATGTCTCTCCTCCAGTCAACCACCGCGGGGGGGATTCGTCCCACAGGAACAGCCACACGTTCACCTGCCGCATGTTGGTGAACCCGCGCGCCGACGGCGAGGCCCAGGCGCCCTCCGACCAGCAGGAGGCGCCGCAGCAGAAGTACGAGACCATGCAGTGTTTCGCCGTCTCCGAACCCAAGTCCATCAAGGAGGAGGGCGAAGGTATCGTCTCCACTCTTCATCTTCATTTAAACTCTTTGATTCGAGCTTCATTTATAATCGTCGTGCAGCATATTTAGTATTTCTTCTCTTTCCGTTCTGACTTCTTTTTTCCTACATCTCTCTCTTGGTCTTTTATTCAGATTTTTTTTAAATGTTGTATTCTTCTTTTCCTTTCTTTCAATCATTTTATTTTAAGTTTTTACAATTTACACCAGACAATCAAAAACGAATAAATAAAAAATTACAAAACAACCAACTATACGGACAATCGGACAAATAAAAATAAATAAAAATAATAATAAAATATTCTTCTTTTCCATTTCTTCTCTCTCTCTCTCTCTCTCTCTCTCTCTCTTTATTTGGCGCCCTCGTTTGTTCTCTCCACGCCGCCGCGTGTCGTTCCTCTGGCTGCGTTTTGCATCGCATACTAATCACACTAATTATAGCGTAAACACGAGGATGCTGCCGCGCTCCCATCTGCGAAGCACGGGGATTTTTCTGTCCTACATTTGCAAGAATTTCATAAATATGTGGCGCGAGCTTACCGGATGTACTGAACTCTCCCAGAATGCATTGCGTTTCCTCCGACTGTGCAAACGGCGATCTGCAAAGCAGCCGTTTTATAATAATTCACTGTTGGGTGGTATAATGAGGAGCTCGTACGATACGATTGACTCTGCAGCGTGTTCTTCTTTTGTTCTTCTTTTGTTCTTCTTTTGTTCTTCTTTTGTTCTTCTTTCTCCCTCTTTCCCTCTCCGTCTTGACTTCCTGTCATTTTCCCGTCACTTTCTCGCTCCCCACTTTCCCGCAGTCTCTCGTGTCCTGTCCTCCTTTTTTCATCGCCGCTCCTCTCTACTTTTTTTCCCCCTCCCATCCACCGGGAAGGACTAATTAGCGCGTGGCACTTTGTCAGCTTCCCATCTCACTCGTACACACTCGGGGAAAAGAATCCGTCTGGCAACTCTAATTTTAGACGTCTGACAACCAGATATCGGGTTAATCTGTCCCCGCCGACGGGGGGGGGGGGGGGGGGGGGACGACGTCTGGTGGACAGATTGAGGTTGAGATTGGGGTTCGGGCGATGGGTTCGATCGGGATCGAGAGTTCTTGATATCGGCGTCGAGGCTGAAGATGCTGAATTGGGGGGCCTCACTATGGGACAGGGGAAGCTGTGAGGATGAAGGTTCTCCCCCCCATTGGATGGATTATAGATCGGGTCAAGGGTCCCCCTGGCTCTCACCTCCTAAATGTAACTCTAAAAGACACTTTTCAATCAGGAAGAGGCTCAAAGTGACGACAAAGAGGCCACAACCACGGCTAAGATGCAAATACGGGTGCAAAGAGTCTCTCGGCGACTATGAGAAGGGAAAGAACAAAGAGAGATATAAACTGAACACAAAGGGACACAAAGAAACTTCAAAGAGATGCAAAACAACCACAAAGAGACACAAAGAGACACAAAGAGACACAAAATGACCACAAAGAGACACAAAATGAACACAAAGGGACACAAAGAAACTTCAAAGAGATGCAAAACAACCACAAACAACCACAAAGAGACACAAAGAGACACAAAATGACCACAAAGAGACACAAAATGAACACAAAGGGACACAAAGAAACTTCAAAGAGATGCAAAACAACCACAAACAACCACAAAGAGACACAAAGAGACACAAAATGACCACAAAGAGACACAAAACAACCACAAATAGACACAAAATGAACACAAAGGGACACAAAACAACCACAAATAGACACAAAATGAACACAAAGGGACACAAAACACAGACTTACACAAAACACGACCACAAAGAGACACAAAATAACAACAAAGAGACACAAAACAACCACAAATAGACGCAAAATGACCACAAAGAGACACAAAACAACCACAAATAGACACAAAATGACCACAAAGAGACACAAAACAACCACAAATAGACACAAAATGAACACAAAGGGACACAAAACACAGACTTACACACAACACGACCACAAAGAGACGCACAATAACAACAAAGAGACACAAAACAACCACAAATAGACACAAAATGAACACAAATAGACACAAAATGAACACAAAGGGACACAAAATGAACACAAAGGGACACAAAACACAGACTTACACACAACACGACCACAAAGAGACACACAATAACAACAAAGAGGTGCAAAACAACCACAAAGAGACACAAAATCAGATCACAAAAAGATAAGCCACTCTAGTCCGTCTGTCCTCCATATGGGAGGTGATGGGGACCTTTTATAATGTCTCTCCAGGGCTCATTGTCTCGTAATCCATCCTCGTCCCGCCAAAGGAAGATGGCGTCCCCGCCACGCTGCTCTCGACTACCCGCCGTGTTGCTTTGAGTCTTAAATGTGAGTCTTTAGTGACAGATTATTTTTAACCCATGCTTTTCCAAACGGGCAGATTTCCAGTCGTGTCTCATCTGCGTGGCGCGGAGAGTCCCCGTCAAAGAGAGGCCGGCGATGCCCGCCTACGAGAGCTTCACCACCGGCAGGACCTGCAAGGTAGGAAGACCCCTCTCCACGCGACCGCAACCACCTGGAGCTCTGGAGGCGGGACTCTGGTCTCACCGGCTCCTCCCCCCTCTGTCCAGGGAAGATCACGTCTCTGGACACCAGCCTGCTGCGCGCCTCCATGAGGCCGGGCTGGGAGGACCTGGTGCGGCGCTGCATCCAGAGGTTCCACCTGCAGAACGACGCCGACATGTCCTTCGCCAAGAAGCACCAGCAGGACGGTGAGAGCCTCAGAGAGAGGGCCGCTCGCCTCTTTGGGACGCGACCTCATCACATGACTAGAGAGACACGACCTCATCACGTGACTAGAGAGACACGACCTCATCACGTGACTAGAGAGAGACGACCTCATCACGTGACTAGAGAGACACGACCTCATCACGTGACTAGAGAGACACGACCTCATCACGTGACTAGAGAGAGACGACCTCATCACGTGACTAGAGAGAGACGACCTCATCACGTGACTAGAGAGAGACGACCTCATCACGTGACTAGAGAGAGACGACCTCATCACATGACTAGAGAGAGATGACCTCATCACATGACTAGAGAGAGACGACCTCATCACATGACTAGAGAGAGACGACCTCATCACATGACTAGAGAGAGAGACCTCATCACATGACTAGAGAGAGACGACCTCATCACATGACTAGAGAGATGATGACCCTCATCACGTGACTAGAGAGAGAGACCTCATCACATGACTAGAGAGAGATACCTCATCACATGACTAGAGAGAGACGACCTCATCACATGACTAGAGAGAGAGACAACCTCATCACATGACTACAGAGACACAACCTCATCACGTGACTAGAGAGAGATGACCTCATCACATGACGGCAGAGACACAACCTCATCACGTGACTAGAGAGAGACGACCTCATCACATGACTAGAGAGAGATGACCTCATCACATGACTAGAGAGAGATGACCTCATCACATGACTAGAGAGAGACGACCTCATCACATGACTAGAGAGAGATGACCTCATCACATGACTAGAGAGAGAGACGACCTCATCACATGACTAGAGAGAGACGACCTCATCACATGACTAGAGAGAGAGACAACCTCATCACATGACTAGAGAGAGACGACCTCATCACGTGACTAGAGAGAGACGACCTCATCACATGACTAGAGAGAGATGACCTCATCACGTGACTAGAGAGAGACGACCTCATCACATGACTAGAGAGAGACGACCTCATCACGTGACTAGAGAGAGATGACCTCATCACATGACTAGAGAGAGATGACCTCATCACATGACTAGAGAGAGATGACCTCATCACATGACTAGAGAGAGAGACGACCTCATCACATGACTAGAGAGAGATGACCTCATCACATGACTAGAGAGAGAGACGACCTCATCACATGACTAGAGAGAGATGACCTCATCACGTGACTAGAGAGAGATGACCTCATCACATGACTAGAGAGAGAGACAACCTCATCACATGACTAGAGAGAGATGACCTCATCACGTGACTAGAGAGAGACGACCTCATCACGTGACTAGAGAGAGACGACCTCATCACATGACTAGAGAGAGACGACCTCATCACGTGACTAGAAAGACACGACCTCATCACGTGACTAGAGAGAGACGACCTCATCACATGACTAGAGAGACACGACTATGAAGAGGGGGAACTCCACATCAGAGATACATAACATGACCCAAAATCTTCTTCTTCTTCTTCTTCTTCTTCTTCTTCTTCTTCTTCTTCTTCTTCTTCTTCTTCTTCTTCTTCTTCTTCTTCTTCTTCTTCTTCTTCTACCTACAATAGATGTGGACGTTGTGTTATTGTGGGGCTCGAATCCAATCGTGTCGTGTCTCGCTGACGCCTCCTCCTCCTCCTCCTCCTCCCCTCTCTCTCTCTCTCTCTCTCTCTCTCTCTCAGTGCTGAGGATAGGCCACGCCCTCAGCCCTCTGTACCGGTTCTCCCTGGCCGACGGCAACGTGGTCTCGGCTCACACCAAGAGCAAGCTGGTCCGCTCCCCCGCCTCCAACGAGCCGCAGCTCTACATGTCGCTGCACATCCTGCAGAGGTACCGACTCCGGCCTCCTGCTCCTGGTCCTCTCCACACCTGTTGGTCTCTGACCTTCTTCCATCAAGTTTTCTTTTTAAAGCCAAACTGCTGCCTCAGCAGTGAGAGACTGAGTGTGGCTCCATCTCCTCAAAAATAAAGTCCCAGTAACAAACCTTTCTTCAAACTGAGTTTCCACTAATTTAGATAAAATTCCACATTCCTTGTCGATGTGTGTGCGTGTGTGTGTGTGTGTGTGTGTGTGTGGTTTGTATCACATGTTCCCTCTCAGCGTTCACGGTTTTCTCTTGATTCAGACAAAGAGGATGAGGAACAAAGAGCCTCTCATTCAGAACCGCCGCCATGCGTACGGAGCCAAACGGACACCAGCCAGTCCAGAGTACAGTACCGCCCCCCACCCCCCCGCCCCGCCCCCCCCGCCACTGCGAGCGACTTTTAGTGTGACCATTCAGTGTCGGGGGGGGGGGGGGGGGGGGAATTGGACAGCGGTTGGGGACACAATGCCCGGGCTGTTACCCGGAACTTCGGGGGCATCCATGGCGAGCACTTGGCAGCTCTTTTTTTTTTTTTTACTTCCACAAGTTTCACACTGACAGATCATCACTCCGGCACAATGAGCGCTTCTGTGCGTCCGGCCGCCCCTTGTTGAAACGCTCTCTTCCTGTCACGGCTTCGGGCCTCTTTTTTTCCGACCGTGTTGTCTCAGTTGTGTACACCGGCTCTCCTCCTCTGGAGGAGCAGCGCCTCCTCTCCTCCTCTCCTCCTCTCCTCGCGACTCGATGTCCCGTCGACGCGTCAGAAGAAGCGGACGCGGCGGTCGCGACGCCACCCGTTGGTCGGTTTGAGGACGGCCGAGTTTGACGTCCCAGATCTTGTCTTTTTGCAACCGGCCAACGGAAGTTACCATATTCGGTCTGACAGAGTTCGTACGGTCATGGAAAACCTGGAAAAGTCATTTTAAAATGGTCATTTCCAGGCCTGGAAAAGTCATGGTAAAAAGTAAACTCATAAAAGTTTTGGAAAAGTCATGGAAATGTGTTATAATCCCGTGTTCATTTACGTCAAGTCCGAAATATTAATAATATTTATTAAAGAAAGACGCTTAAAATATACGCCAGCGATGGTTCTCAATACGCATCATGTTCTACAGTTTTTCGAGATTTCAGTTTGGTCATCGACATTTGGTTTAAAGTCCTGGGAATGTCATGAAAAGTCATAGAAAAGTCATGGAAAAGTCATGAAAAGTCATGGAAAAGTAATAGAAAAGTCATGGAAAAGTCATGAAAAGTCATGGAAAGTCATGAAAAGTCATGAAAAGTCATGGAAAAGTAATAGAAAAGTCATGGAAAAGTCATGAAAAGTCATGGAAAGTCATGAAAAGTCATGGAAAAGTAATAGAAAAGTCATGAAAAGTCATGAAAAGTCATCAAAAGTCATAGAAAAGTCATGGAAATCCATTGTTCAACATGTGTGAGAACCCTGACTGAGGAGAAGTGACGTAGAGACGGCGTGTATATACGGCTTTGGTAGAGGCGGTGACCTGTCAATCCCAGTAAGCCCCGCCCTCAAGCATACCCTGCTTTAAGAGGAGGACTTTAAACTAGAGATTGAGACGATAACCTCATGTTTACGTTGTTTACTGAGGGGCTAAATCAAGAGAGGAGTCCTGTTCTCAGACTGCATGAGTCGCCCCCTGCTGGCCAGTAGAAAGAATGCAAGTTGAAGACACTCCCACATCGGCGTGACTCTGAAGTCACCCGTCTGATTCTTGTCTCTTCGTTCCTCTCCAGGGAGAACATGAGCGGCGTGACTGCAGACGTGCCGGGCGCACAGGGCTCGACCACGCCCACGACCCCGACCGGTGCGAGTGGCCCCTCCCCTTCCCCTGACGCCAGTGTCACCAGCAACACCTGCGGCGCCCCCGGACGCGGTTTCACCGCCGTATCGGGCCGGGCGACCACGCCTCAGGCGCTCAGGCTGAGCAGCCCTTTGGCTCAGGGAAGCCCCGGCGCCACGTCGGGGCCGCAGGGCGCCGCGCTGTCTCCTCGCCATCGCCAGAGCCCCGGCGTGGCGGCGGCGAGCAGCAGCGGCGGCGGCGGCGGCGGCAGCAGCCCCCACCTGCAACACCCCCCCGGCTCCTTCTCCCCCGCCGCCGGACTCCACTCGCCGGCGTCCGTCGGCAGCAGCGCGGGAACGAGCCACGGGTTCAACTCCCTGAGCGCGCTGCAGGCCCTGAGTCAGGGCCACAGGGTTTCCCAGGGACTCGCCGAGGGGCGGCGCCCAGAGTCCCCCGACAGGAAGCCGCTGGAGAGCCAGCGACCCAAGAACAATCCCGGCCTCGAGGCCGAGCTGTTGGGGACCTTTGGGGACCGGCAAGACGCGGCGTCCCCGGACCGGGACGGCGAGCGGGACGGCGGCGGCGGCGGCGTGTTCGATGGCGCCGAAAGCTCGGGGGACCACGGCGACGTCCCGAATCACCTCCTGACCACCAAGGGCCACACCAAGCTGCTGCAGCTCCTCACCACCAAGGCGGAGTCCTCGGACCCCTGCCCGTCGTCGCCGCCGCCGGGGGACGACCACAAGGACCAGCTGGGCGGGGCCGGGCCGCCGGGCGCCGCCGGGCTCCACCAGCAGCACCACTCCGCCTCGCTGAAGGAGAAGCACCGCATCCTCCACCGGCTGCTGCAGAACAGCACCTCCCCCGTGGAGCTGGCCAAGCTGACGGTGGAGGCCACGGGGAAGGACCCCGTCGGGCCGGAGGCGGGGGACGGCGCCGCGGCGGGGGGGGCGGAGCCGTGCGTCAAGCAGGAGCCCGAGAGCCCCAAGAAGAAGGACAACGCGCTGCTGCGCTACCTGCTGGACAGAGACGACAACGGCCTCCTGGACAAGGCCGTCAAGACGGAGCCCGACGACGGGAAGACGGAGGGGCGGGAGGCGGAGCAGGTGTGTGTGTGTGTGTGTGTGTGTGTGTGTGTGTGTGTGTGTGTGTGTGGCTCCATAACACACACTCAATAACACCTCACTCTGTTGTTGCTGGATCACAGTGGAGGGGAGAGGAGGAACAAGGCGGAGGAAGGAGGAAGAAGGAGAAGGAGGAGGAGGAAGAAGAAAGAAAAAAGAGGAGGAAGGAGGAGGAGGAAGGAGGATAAGGAAGGGAGGAGGAGGAAGTAGGAGGAGGAGGAAGAAGAAAGAAAAAAGAGGAGGAAGGAGGAGGAATAAGGAAGGAGAAGGAAGGAGGAGGAGGAGAAAGAAGAAAGAAAAAAGAGGAGGAGGAAGGAGGAGGAGGAGGAAGAAGAAAAAGGAGGAAGGAGGAAGAAAGAGAAGGAGGAGGAGGAAGGAGGAAGAAGAAGGAAGAAAGAGGAGGAAGGAGGAGGAAGAAGGAGGAGTAGGAGGAGGAGGAATAAGAAAGAAAAAAGAGGAGGAGGAAGAAGGAGGAGTAGGAGGAGGAATAAGGAAGGAGGAGGAGGAGGAAGTAGGAGGAGGAGAAAGAAGAAAGAAAAAAGAGGAGGAAGAAGGAGGAAGGAGGAGGAAGAAGAAAAAGGAGGAAGGAGGAAGAAAGAGAAGGAGGAGGAGGAAGAAGAAAGAGCAGGAAGAAGGAGGAGGAGGAAGAAGAAAGAAAAAAGAGGAGGAAGGAGGAGGAGGAATAAGGAAGGAAGAAGGAGAAGGAAGGAGGAGGAGGAGGAAGTAGTAGGAGGAGGAGAAAGAAGAAAGAAAAAAGAGAAGGAGGAGGAGGAGGAAGAAGAAAAAGGAGGAAGGAGGAAGAAAGAGAAGGAGGAGGAGGAAGAAGAAAGAGGAGGAGGAGGAAGGAGGAGGAGGAAGA
>CM070098.1:20184834-20189834 GCA_036178185.1 Liparis tanakae
AAGGACTACGAGGGGCTGGAGGAGATCGACAAGATGCTGGGCATCCCGACTCTGGCCGCACAGGTGAGCTCCCAACGGAGAGACTGTTTTCCTCTCGGAGTTCATCTGTGTGTTTCCTTCATAACCGACCCCCCCCCCCCCCTCCTCCTCCTCCCGCCCCGCAGAGCCCCATGTCGGACCCGGACCCGTACCTGTGCTCCTCGGACCCCAACATGAAGCACTTCCTGTACGGTCAGCAGCACTACGGCGTCCCGCCGGGGTACGGCGGCCCCACCGGCTACGGCGGCGCCCCCGACGGGGGCTTCCACGGCCCGCCGATGAGCGGCCACATGGGGCAGCAGAGGATGGCGCCCGCCGGTTACCCCTCGATGATGAGGATGCCGGGGGGCGCGGGGCCCCGGCCGGTCGGGGTCCGGCCCACGGGGCCCGGCCCGGGGGCCCCCCCTCAGCCCAACAACCTGAGGCTGCAGCTGCAGCACCGACTCCAGGCTCAGCTGGTGGGTGGAGACGACATATTAACATCTTTCTTCTTTCACTTTTAGTTTTGACTCTTCGACTTTAGTTTCTGTTTATTTACAGGTTTACTGGCTTTAGTTTATTTGAGTTTTCATCAGCTCAGTTTACGACACCATCTATTACTGCTTTGTTTAGACTCGTTATCCAGCTGCAGTATGACAGGATTATGATATATTAGACATTTCATTTATTCATTTATTTATTTACCATGTTCATTTATTTACTATGTTTATTTATTTATGATATATAAATATATATAGTAAATACATCTATATATATATAGTAAATAAATATATGAATATATATATATATATATTTATTTATTTACTATGTTTATTTATTCACGATATCTTTATTAACTATGTATTAATATTTCTTTTACAGCATGTATGTGTGTATCTATCTATATATATATATATATATATATATATATATAGTGTGTTTGTATATATATATATATATTGTGTGTATAATATATTTATATATAGTGTGCATATAATATATATATTTATATATAGAGTGTATATATAATATATTTATAGTATATGTATATATATATATATATATACATACATACATACATATATACAGTATGTGTTTAGATATATACATATATCTACATACATACATATATAACGTGTATGTATATATATATATATATATATATATATATACATACATATATACCGTATATATATATATATCAATATATATATATATAGATATACAAACATACATATATATGTATATATATATATATATATATATATTATATGTACTTGATGCAGCTGGAAGTCCTTGTTTTTATTCGTTCTCAAGTGGCTCATTTCCATGAAAACAAAAGACATTGTTGTTGTTTTATTCAACATTCAAAAACAAAGCCGTCTCCTTTTTGCTCTTTTAAAGTAAATGTGTTTATTATTTCCTCACGTTGGAACACAGCGGAGCTCGAGTTCACTTAGCAGCCTGAAAAGAATTAATGTGCTGCAGCTTTCTGCCTCATCAGCAACTCCCTGCTGCGGAGACACTTAACAATGAACACACATGACACACGCACACACACGCACACACACACACACACACACACACACACACACACACACACACACAAACACCTACACACAATTCCTACACTCACTCGTGAAGATGATTGCATACACAGACTGCACCCTTTGTGACTGACCTCGTTTCCCCATAATGTTCGTCTTTGTGTAAACGGGGTCTTTATCTTTATGCTCTAAGTCTAGATGTATCTGCTTTTGTGTTTTAAAAAAAAATTATATTCATTTAGTTAGTTTTAGGATTCGCACTAATACTCAACGGTTCATCTTAAGGGGGCTTTGGCAATATTTTGATATGTCACAATATATTCGCGGGACTTTAAGTGCTTCTTACTCTCTTTCTACACATTGAATAGTCGCCTGCCCCCTGGTGGCGACGTGAGGTACTAGTAGCATCGTCAAATAATTGGGTTATTAACTTCCCCAGTGGATTAGAGACATTAAGACAATTAATGACGTTAAGACATTAATTGATGACACTATATGTGCAAATAAGGCATTATCTCATAAATATAAATATACAGTATTAATAGAGAACACAAATCTGAAAGTTGAATGAAGTGTGGTTTATTATTATTATTATTATTATTATTATTATTATTATTATTATTATTATTATTTTGTGTCATTTTATTTCTTGAGTGGTTGTTTCCGTGTCCGTAATCATTGAGATGAATAAAGTTCTCGGTCCCGCCCCCTAGAACCGGCAGCCAATGGGGAACCAGATGAGCGGAGTGTCCAATATGAATCTACCTCTAAGGGCCAATCTACCAACCCAGGTCAGTCTACATGTGGATATATATATATATATATATATATATATATATATATATATATATATATATATATATATATATAGTAACGTCATGACATTTGTAAATGGTTATTTCCAAATAATCCACACATTTTTCAAAGTCATGTAAATGTGTTATATTCATGTTTCCTTTACGCTGTGTTTTAAATAATGAATATGCTTTCAAAAGAAAGACGCTAAAAATATAAGCCAGCATACGTTCTTTCTTTCATACATTTTTCCGCGCTGCAAGTGAACGCACCGTAACTAAAAAGACATACATGTTTATTCTTTTCATCTAAACTTTTGTCTCTCATTCATTTGAGGTTATGAACTCTATGCTTTTTAAATTATCTTTGTTAGTTTAAATACAACATTTTCTAACTTTTTCATGTATAAACCGAGATTTCAGAACGCGTGTGCTCATGTAGATGTAGTTTAAAGTGCTGGACACCGATTGGTCAACACCTGCATGAAGCCTGTGATTGGCTTAAACACGGCTCACCTACTAATTCTTCATGTATTCTCATTCTCTTCCTGCAGGGAACCCTCAACGCCCAGATGCTGGCCCAGCGCCAGCGCGAGTACCTCAGCAACCACCTCCGCCAGCGGCAGCAGCAGCAGCAGCAGCAGCAGCAGCAGCAGCAGCGCGCCATGATGATGCGGGCGCAGGGCCTGGGCATGGCGCCCAGCGGGGGCGCCGCCCCCACGCCGATGCCCACGGGCGGCACCAACCCGCGGCTGCCGCAGGGCAACCCGCAGCAGTTCCCCTACCCGGCCTCCAGCTACGGTACCGGCCTGCCCTCTCCTCCTCCTCATCCTCCTCCTCCTCATCCCGGCTCCTCCAGCCCCTTCTCCTCCTCCTCCTCCCCTCTCTCCCCCGGCTGTCAGGGAGTGGGGGGGAGTGTAGGCGGGCAGTACGGCGGGGTGACGAGCCCCCCGTCGCAGCACGGCGCCTACCAGTTCTGCAGCGCAGGTACATGAAGCGAGGCGGGCGGCGGGCGCCACGGCAACCCCGCATGTGGCTTCTGTTCCTCGGGTGGGGGGGGAGCCAATCAAATGTAGTGCGTGTGTTCGGACTGACCTCTGATTGGCTGTTGCATGGTGACGCCTGGATGTTGCGTTTGCGTCTCTCTGTGATGTCATCACCTGTTCAACAACCAATCAGGACGTAACAGGGGGCGCTTTATTAGGTTTTCTTAAGGAAACTTCTCCGGTGGTGAAAAACATAAATATTTTATGAGTTGACTCGTCGTGAATGAACTCCTCGTCTCGTTTGACGAGGACGTGAACAGGATCCGTTTAAAAGCGCCGGCGCTCGCCACAGATACACATATAGATATTATACTTCAGTTTTTATAGATATTATACTTCAGTTTTTATAGATATTATATTTCAGTTTTTATAGATATTATACTTCAGTTTTTATAGATATTATACTTCAGTTTTTATAGATATTATATTTCAGTTTTTATAGATATTATATTTCGTTTTTTATAGATATTATACTTCAGTTTTTATAGATATTATACTTCAGTTTTTATAGATATTATATTTCGTTTTTTATAGATATTATACTTCAGTTTTTATAGATATTATGTTTCAGTTATTATAGATATTATACTTCAGTTTTTATAGATATTATACTTCAGTTTTTATAGATATTATACTTCAGTTTTTATAGATATCATATTTCAGTTATTATAGATATTATACTTCAGTTTTTATAGATATTATATTTCAGTTATTATAGATATTATACTTCAGTTTTTATAAATATTATATTTCGTTTTTTTATAGATATTATATTTCAGTTTTTATAGATATTATATTTCAGTTTTTATAGATATTATACTTCAGTTTTTATAGATATCATATTTCAGTTTTTATAGATATTATATCTGCGGAGTGTTAAAAAGTAAAATATTTATCCTTTTAAGTCTTCACTGACATTTATTTCTCGCGTCTCTCCTGGCTGAGATCCTCCCTGTGTGTGTGTGTGTGTGTGTGTGTGTGTGTGTGTGTGTGTGTGTGTGTGTGTGTGTGTGTGTGTGTGTGTGTGTGTGTGTGTGTGTGTGTGTGTGTGTGTGTGCGTGTGTGTGTGTGTGTGTGTGTGTGAGAAGTCGCTCACGGACGTTTCCCCCCCCCCTGCAGCGTTGAGCCAGCAGCAGGACCCGGCGGCGGGGTTCCCGTGCGGCGCCGCGACCCCCCAGAGCCCCCTGCTGTCCCCCAGGATGGGTCCGGCTCAGAGCCCCATGCTGCAGCAGAACCAGAACCAGGGCCCGGCCCAGAGGGGACCGCCGGCCTACCAGCCGAGCGGCGGCTGGCCGCAACCCGCCAACATGTCCCCTAGCAACAGGTAGCCACAGAGGATTTATTTATTTATTTATTTGTAATGTTTCCCGTCAATATTCATCCTTCATGACGGGCTCCGCCTCCCCGCAGCGTTTACCCCCCGCAGTCCCAGTCGCAGTACTCCCCCCAGGCCACCGGGGGCATGTACAACGGCAGCGTGAGCCTGGGCGCCGGGGGCAACGACGGCGGCGGCGGCGGCAACCTGAGCCACATGGCCGGGCCGATGGGCGCCATGAACGCGGAGCAGGTGAGACTGCGAAGAGCGGCGCGGAGGC
>CM070098.1:20194834-20207334 GCA_036178185.1 Liparis tanakae
ACAAATAAATAATTGTAAATACACAATGTGACTCGTGAGGAAAATACTCTCAAATGAAGTCACTGGGTTCTGCAGGGGTCGATGTATTCTGTTCTCAAAGTTATAGCTGTGCTTCCCCCAACTTCCTTATTGAAGAAAATAAATACACTCTGACACAGTCATGTGACCAGGGTGTAGTTCCTTTATAGCCTAACGTTAGCTTCTTTTTTGTTTTCTTCTGATTGTATTCTCACTTTAAAAATGAAGATGTGCTTGTGTAAGTAAACGTTTATATGCAACGATGTATTTTAAACAGTGGCATTCATAGCAGAATCACTTTGGGGAGAATATTTGAAGTTCATTTGATGAATATTCACCACTTTCGTGTGTCTTTGCGGTCATTGTGTGTCTATTTATGTACATTAAATACTTTTAAAAAGTGTAAGATGTTGTTCTCTATACACCTGACCACTCTGCATGCGACCAACAACTCACATATAGATAAACTAACATATTGTGTTGGTAACTTCTGTGCTGTATCCTAATAAAGCAGAGAGTGAGTCATCTCACCTAGTGTACAATCTTTGATCGAGACTATATACGCGCGCGCGTGTGTGCGTGTACGTGAAACTCCGGGGCGGTACCCACTGCAGTCCGACTCCACGCGCAGATACCGGCAGTGTGTCGGCGCAGCACCGGGAGGCTGCAGGACCGGACCGTCTGATTTAAGGAGGGTCGCGCGCGGGGCGTCGAAGGCGAAAGTGATGGCGAACATGGCGGCACCGAAGCGGCAGGACACGCGGAAATTCATCGAGAATCTGTCCGGCGCCGGGAAATCCATCGCGGTGCTCACGAGCGGAGGAGACGCGCAAGGTAAGCACACCCGGGTTCCAATATCGGACAGCAGCGGCGGCTGGGGGGGGGGGGGGGGGGGGTCTCCCGTTAGTTGATATGAGAGATTCCGTTAATCGGTGCGGCACCGGGGACACTCACGGGATTCACGGTTGTCATTTATTTCACAGTTTCACTCAGTTATTTTAACGGTAGTTTTATACCATGTGTTCACTTGAACGACCAGGAGCTGTCCGATAATGGATGTGTGGCCTCGACAGGATGTCTTTTTTAAATTACATTTTTTAACATGGATGCTGTAATATAATAATAATATAATATAATATACATATTTATAATAAGTCTGTTAAACTCGTGCCTTGATAGGTGCTTTTTAATCAGTTGGAGCAGCAGCACTAATATCAACAAGTGATCTTTTACGTAAGACCCCCCCCCCCCCTCCTCCCCCTCCATCCTGCACCATTGCATTTATATGGATATTGCATGACGCATGTGTGCGTGTGTGTGTGTGTGCACGGACACGCACTGGCGCGTGCACGAGGATTTAAAACGTAATCGTCAACCTGGAGTGGATCCTGATGTTTGGGGGTAATCCCATAAAGAAAGAGCTCAGTCAGAATGTAATGACGTCACCTTACTTTAAGGCGACATACAAAACAAATATATGTATATTCTAGTATATTATTTACTTAATACTGTGTTACTGAAGTACTTTTAGGGGTTTCCTGTGTAATACCATCCAACTTGTTAGCTTTGTAAAAGTGAGATGACCTCTAAAGCGATCACATTAACTTCTCATCAATCATTTTTGTTTTCATTATATATTTCGTGATTTCAGTTCATGTGTAGAAGAACGTAAAAAAAGAAGCCCACTTCCGGGGAAAACGCCTTCGCAGTAAAAGTCATACGTTCCAGTTTGCACCGCGGCGCTTTTATTTTGAAGGTCGGCTCCAGCGGATCGACTTCCGGTCCGTTTTACCGGGTAGTTCTACTGCTCCTGTTCTCCTGTTATGTCACTCATATAGTCCTCTACACGCCACCCTGTCCCCGTATGGCTGATCTGTCTCGTGTTCTTCCATCTCCTCCCTCTCTCGCTGGCTGTTACGTAACACTGTGTCCCTGTAGGCTGGAGCACGTCAACGTGCAACAGCATCACGTGCAACAGCATCACGTGCAACAGCATGGCGCTCTCCTCCCGGTGGAGGTTTAATCACCCGGGCGCCGCTCGGAGTCGCTCGTGCGCCTCGGCGTATCGATCCTCCTCCATTCATAACTCCTGTCAGGACTCTTCAAAGGCACGATGGAAGATTACCCAGAATGCTCAGCAACATCCTGTGACGATAATATACACGTACACACACACACACACACACACACACACACACACACACACACACACACCTCAAATAGGCGGTTACAACATCGTCCGGTGGTCGTGGAAGTCCAGAGAGCCCGGAGCGATCTGACATTTAGAATCTTTTTTTCCGGGTCAGACGCTCAAATCCTTTTTTAATTTGACATCATCTTCTGAGGCGACCCCTGACCTCGACACAAGATTACCATGGCAACTTTACCGAGCACTCCGGGGAGCACACACACACACACACGCGCCCTGTGTGCAGGTCGTGACTCTCGGCTCATCGCTGTGTTCCTTCTCGTTGAACTCATTAAAGATTTTGTGTTGCTGTTTGTCCAGATTCTTCTCCACCAATCAGATCCGGCCTGGTCTCCAAGCAACGCCCGCTCACCCCCATGGGCACAGCTTGCATAATAGACACCCCCCCCCCCACACACACACACACACACACACACACACACACACACACACACACACAGACACACACACCACCCCCTCTCTGTTTGCATCCATCGATTGACGTGAAAAAATAACATCATTGATTATTGATTTAAGTAATTTGCTTCCTGACAGGAATGTCAAACGTTCCCTCGTTTCATCACCTGAGAGTAAACCTCGTCCCACCAGACGGTTCTGTGGGTTTGTGTTCTGTTTGGCAGAACCCAGACGCTGTCCTCCAGAGAGTAGCCACCCCCCGCACGCCGTCTGCAGATAAGGCTTGGCGTAGCGTGATGGCGTGATGGCGTGATGGCGTGATGGCGTGATGGCGTGGCGAAGGCGGGGAGTGGAGAAGGCGTGTCAGGGCGTGTCTGTCGAGCTCGTCTACAAGGGTCGTCTGCCTCTGTCTGTCCGTTGACCTTTGACCTCTCTTGGCTTATTAATATCTTAATAAGTTCAGGGATAATAAAAAGTTTTTTCTCGTGAGAGAACCACAGTGGGAAGCTTCCGTGGAGTTTAATAAATACTGTAACACCTGTCGGTTCCCGCGCTGCTCTGAGCTGATTGATTATTTTATGAATGATATTTTATTCACGTGACCGTGACTCAGCTCTCCCTCTGCTTTCTGCCCGGCAACAGGTATGAACGCGGCGGTGCGGGCCGTCGTCCGGATGGGCATCTACGTGGAGGCCAAGGTCTACTTCATCCACGAGGTGAGGCGGGACAGACGCTGCAACAGTCAATACATATATATATACATATATATATACATATATATATGTATATATGTATATATATATATATATATATACATATATCTAATAACATCATTAGCTGAGAAGAAACAGCGAATAAATAACGAATACACCTGTTTGTGAATTTATAGAAAGCGTATTGTTGTTTTTAAATACATTTGTTGGTTAAATTATTGCTTTGTTCAGAAAATAATCATTCCCACAACACTTAAATGTTTGAATTGATGTAAATTTACAAAAAATACATATTTATTGTGGGTTTGGATGGAAGATGGCGTTGAATACAAATAAATAAAACCCAAACGTGAGATCCCAAAACGCTCCTCTGAAGACGCTCGAGGAGTCGTCGGTTCCCTCCAACGCGTCGCCGTGCACGCCTCATCTTCTGATGGGAGAAACAGTCTCTCATTATGAGGCTTCTGTACGTTTTTTTATCGCGGTGGAGTTTATTTCGGAGGCGGATACGGAGTTCAGGCGCTCCGTGTCACGCTTCCTGCCAGAGGAAACGTGACTTCCTGCCAACTGGAGCCGCTCCAGCTCCTCGTCGGGTCGGTGGAGCGTCTCCATCTGCTCGAGTAAACAAATGGTTAGGTGGAGATCTCGGTATTTGAGTTCATTGTATTTGATGACACAGATCAGGGTTATTTACATCACGGCTATTAAGAATAATGCCCATCTATTATTTATTGTATCATTTAATGTATTACTTATTTTATTATTCATTGTATTATTTCTTTTTTTATAATCTATTTTATAATTTATTTGTATTTATTTGTATTATTTATTTTATAATCTTTAAAAATATATTTATTATTTATTATACTTTTTATTTTAATATCTATTTCATTATTTTATTTTTTGTTGATTTAATTTTGTAATTTTTCTTTAATTTCATAAATTTATTTTATTTTTGCAATGTTTTGTCTTGGGTTTTTTCTTTTTCCAAAAAATAACAAAAAATATCTGCAATGACCTTAAAATCCATAAATGTATATTGTGCCGAATTCTTGATTTTGTTTGATAAATTTGTACTTTAGACATTTCAAAATTACATTTTATTTGCATTATTATTTCTCATGACTTTTCCATCACGCATTTCTCCCGAAAGCTTCTTTCTTCACACAGACAGTGAAGAGTAAAAAATGTAAAGTGTTCACCGACGTTAATAATAATAATAATAATAATAATAAAAAGTTCAAGTTGCACACAAAATGTAATTATTATTATTCAAACCACGTCTGAGAATAAATCCTCGCTGATGGCTCAGAGAGAGGCTGTGGTCTCACCGGGGGCCGCCTCCCCCTTCAGGCTCCGGGGGCCGCTCGGCTGTGAGTAACGCCGGCTGAGTGCCGGGTCTCTTTGTTTTCTCTCTGGTTCTGCATCGGCGTAAACAAAACAACAAAACAACAAAGCAACAAAAGCTTCTCGAAGGGAACGTGGTTAGAGCTTCGGTTCTCACGCTGTCGACCAGCAGAACGTCAACCGACAGCGGAACGTTGACTATCCAAAGTGACACACACACACACACACACACTCTGTTTCAAGCTCCTCCGATGTGACGACGTACATTCAATAATGTAATAGTTTTTTTAAAGAAGTTTAAAAATATTTTTTTGTCTCAGAAATTATGGATTTTTTATAACTGTAAAAGAAAAGAAAAAAATTATAGCCATAGTATTTTTCTTTTATACATTTAATATTTTTTTTTTCATAAAAATGTTATACATTTTTTATAACAATTTTTATTCATGTTTTTATGAATTTGTTTATACATGTTTTTATAATTTTTTAAATATATTTTTTAATAAATGTTTTAATAATTTGTTTTAATTGATAATACAAAAAACTATTAGCAACATCACCGTACATGTTAGTGCTCAGTCTAAGACTAAAGTCACTCATAAAGTCCCCTGAATACCGTTAATGTGTGTGTGTGTGTGTGTGAGAGTGTGTCATTCACCGTGTGTGTCTCTTCCTCTCAGGGCTACCAGGGCATGGTGGACGGAGGAGACAACATCAAAGAGGCGACGTGGGAAAGCGTCTCCGGGATGCTGCAAGTGGTGAGCCCCCCCCCCGACCGCGTGTTCGAGACGCGGCGACCTCCACCGTCTCTTCTTCGTGGATTGCGTAACAGTTGCGAACCACAGCGCGTGACGTGATCCCCGGCGGCGCTCGCCGTCTCCCCTCCAGGGCGGCACGGTCATCGGCAGCGCGCGCTGCAAGGAGTTCCGCGAGCGCGAGGGCCGCCTGAAGGCCGCGCACAACCTGGTGCGGCGCGGCATCACCAACCTGTGCGTGATCGGCGGCGACGGCAGCCTCACCGGCGCCAACCTGTTCCGGGAGGAGTGGAGCGGCCTGCTGGACGAGCTGCTGCAGCAAGGTGACGCCTAGAGGTCAGCGGAGAGGTCACCGAGGAGAACCCTATCTCACCCCCCCCCCCCCCCCCCCCCCGCCTCTCAGGTCTGATCGACGAGGAGGCGACCCGCGTCAACTCGGAGCTCCACATCGTCGGCATGGTCGGCTCCATCGACAACGACTTCTGCGGCACCGACATGACCATCGGCACCGACTCGGCGCTGCACCGGATCATCGAGGTGGTGGACGCCATCATGACCACCGCCCAGAGGTGAGCGAGGCGACGCCCCCCTCGCAGGGACGTCTTATCGTACGTTATTTTTCTTTACTTGACGTTCTCGCTTCTCGCCGTCTCTCCAGCCACCAGAGGACATTCGTGCTGGAGGTCATGGGCCGACACTGCGGGTAGGCGCTCCACTCTGAGTCAGAGGTTTGAACGCCACACACACACACACACACACACACACAGGAGGGTCTGCGTACGCACGCTACATAAATATGCTGCGACAGTATCAATAACCAAACCAGTCACCGCCTGGTAAATATTCATAAGGGAGGCATGTTGGTGAAATATGTCGCAACTAAAAATATCAGTTACAGAGAAGTAAAGATTAAAAGTGATGATTAAAGTGTGTGTGTGTGCGCGTATGTGTATATGTGTGTGTGTGTGTGTGTGTGTGTGTGCAGATACCTGGCCCTGGTCAGTGCCCTGGCTTGCGGTGCAGACTGGGTATTTATCCCAGAAATGCCTCCTGAGGACGGCTGGGAGGACAACATGTGTCAGAAACTGTCTGAGGTAACAAATCAGCTGATCTTTACATGTATTGTGTAAAATGTGTAATTATAATGAATAACTGAGATGAACCTACACACTGTAGTAATTACATTTTATTCCAATTATTATTATTTAAAGAATTTATTTCGTATTTTTCGTGCTTCAGTTTCAATTTGGGAACTTGTATAACGAGTTACAAAGTAATTTGACTAAAAAGGTACGACTCTGGTGGGACTCGAACCCACAGCCTTTGAATATCATCTCATGTGACATGCTAGAAGTCCAATGCGCTATCCATTGCGCCACAGAGCCGGCTGCTCCCACTAAGTAATCACAGACGGTCAGATACACACGCACACACACACACACGGCTCTCACTCGCTCTCGGTCATAACGACAGTAGGGCACGTTAGCTGGCGGGTGAGCTCGTTGCCGAGCAACGGGAAGGAAATTCATGTCCCATAACGTTTATTCAACCGTCGAAACGTCGGCGGATATGAATATATTTACTCGGGTGTTCTCGTCAATCATCGTGAGTCTCCGTGAGCTCGTCATATATTGCGGGTACTACGAGCGCTGATTGGCTACAGCGGACATTCTCGGCTTGTTTCGTGGTTGCGATAGGAGCTCTGATTGGCTACAGAGGACACGTGGTGGCAGACGGTCAGCTGATTGGCTGTCGCAACCAAGAAGTACATCGTGTTCAAATCCTTCGAGTCACGTGTATCAGGCGGCGCAGAGCCGGCTGATCCGAGCATGTTTAAGCTAACAAGCTAATAATTAACAATTAAAGCTAACAAACAGGTTCAGTTCGCTGTAGATATTAAAGCGCCCCCCCTCCACAATGTGGCGAGTGTCTGCTGGAGAAAGACAAACAACTACATGTCTAAAAGGCTGCTGGTGTTGTTATTTATTGTTTTAAAGACGTGCAGGTGTCAGTAGTTGAGGTTTTCTGTCATTTCCTCAACTCCTGTCTGCTTCTCCAGAACCGCGCCGATAAGAAAAGGCTGAACATTATTATTGTGGCTGAGGGAGCCATCGACTCCCACAACAAGGCCATAACTCCTGATTATATCAAGGATGTAAGTACAGTCACGACCCGCAGAAACAAGCTCCTCCCCCTCATTGTTATTGTTATGTTGGATTTTCACATTTTTATTAAGTTATTTTTTTCTATTTTTTTTCTAAAAAACATCCCCACCTTTAAAAAAAATCTTGATTCCATGTTTACATTTTGTCCCTTTGCAACATATATATTTTTTTATTCCTGCATTTTCTTAACCCTCCTGTTACCTTCATTACATTACATTACATTACATGTCATTTAGCAGACCCTTTTATCCAAAGCGACTTACAATAAGTGCATTTCAACCTAGAGTACAAACTAGAGTCCTTCAGATGTACTAACATATTTGACCCGTGGGCTCATTTGACCACAACAATTAAAACCTCCATTAAATTATTACAATTAATATTTAAGTTAAGTGTCACATACTTTATTTGTTTGTTTACTACCTAAATAGCCCTTTAAATAAATAAAAAGGTTGATATTTCTTATATGTTTTACACCTGGGGTCAAACTTACAAATGTATAAGTTGTGTTCAGGACATTGAAAACATATCGTGCATTTTAGGTTTTCACAGTTGTCCCCAATAAATTAGGAAAAGTCATGAAATATGAAGCAAAAAATAATGATGTCAATCATTTTTTTAGAGATGTCAAACATTGAATGGGTCAAATTGACCCCAAAGGTAACAGGAGGGTTAAGATTGTTTGATTTCAAGTTGCTATAAAATAATGAATGTTATATTACATCATGGCTGTGTTTCATTTTTATTTCTGTTTTTACTAAGAACTCGTTAGTTTAATGATATCATATATATGAATGTACGCTGGATATCACGGTAAGCCGTTCCTTTCATTAAGCTGTTTTCTACCGTCCCTCCAAACCCAGCTGGTCGTTCGCTGCCTGGGTTTCGACACCCGGGTCACCATCCTGGGCCACGTGCAGAGAGGCGGGACGCCGTCCGCCTTCGACAGGATCCTGGTGAGTCACCATATTATTTAATATTACGTCTCAATGGGGTGAAAAAAGATCCTCTCCAGTTCCTGAGACGAGTCAAAAAAACGATATTCTCCTCCCCCGACGTCTCGGGCTCCGGAAAGCCCCGACCCCCGCGCGCGGTTATTTACACTGCCGACATCCCGCTGCTGTGTATTGACCCCGAGACGACCTCTGACCCCCGCAGGCCAGCCGTATGGGCGTGGAGGCGGTGCTGGCGTTGCTGGAGGCCTCGGCCACCACCCCGGCCTGCGTCGTGTCTCTGGTCGGCAACCAGGCCGTTCGACTGCCTCTTATGGAGTGTGTCCAGATGGTGAGTGTGTGTGTGTCAGAGTGTGTGTGTGTGTGTGATAACGGGCAGTATTAATGGTTGCCGCTCCTCTTTCTTCTTTGTTCAGACCCAGGAGGTCCAGAAGGCCATGGATGAGAAGAAATTTGAAGAGGCGGTGAGACTGCGTGGCAGGTGTGTTATGATGATTCTTTTTACTTCAACTTCTTCCGGTTTGTGATTTAAAATAGTTTAGGGCTTAAATCAAGTTGTTTCTTGTGGTTCTGCGCTGGCTGACGTTCCTCTGTTCTCCTCGTTCTGCAGCAGCTTCGAACACAACCTGAGCACCTACCGCCTGCTCTCCAACCACAGGGCCGACTCTGAGCTCCCCAGCGTGAGTCCTCCTGGAAGAGGAGTAAACGATCTGGATGACGCTTTGTTTGTTGTTTATGTTCAGCCACACGTCCTCGTAACGCTCCACGTCTCCTCCACCGCTCTGAGGCCTGCAGGAGCCACCAGGCACTTCCTGGTCAGGTGCCTCGTGGGGGCTGCGGTCCTTTTGTGACACTAACAGAGTCTGGGGTTGTTTTTTTGTGGGAGGAAGAGAAGGAGGAGAAAGAGGAGGAGGAGAAGAAAGAGGAGGAGGAGAAGAAAGAGGAGGAGAAGGAGGAGGAGGACTTTGGCTTCTAATCCCTCCACACAGATCAAATTTAAGGCTGTTTTTTTCTCGTGGACCGAGGAGGAGGAAGAGGAGAGGAGGAGGAGGAGGAGGAGAAGTAGAGGAGAGAGAGAGAAGGAGAGGAGGCAGAGAAAGAGGGAGGAGGAGGAGGAGGATAGGGAGAAGAATGAGAGGAAGGAGAGGAGAAGAGGAGGATAGCAGGAGGAGGAGGAGGAGGAGGAGGAAAACAGGAAAGCAGCAGGAGGAGGAAGAGGAGGAAGAGAAAGAAGGAGAGGAGGAGGAGGAGGAGGAGGAGGGTAAATTTGTCTTCTAGCCTCTCCTCGCTGACATCATATTTTAACGTTCCTGGTCGGCTGCTGAGAGCCAGGCAGCCAGCAGCAAAGCTCTGGTTGGGGGTCTTAAAACCGGCCGTGAGAGTCTGAGCCTGGACCCGGAGCGTTGAGACGCTGCACAACTTTATTATTATTATTATTATTATTATTATAGAAAAGAATCCACATCTTATTGCTGATTAAAAACAAATTATTCCAAACTAAATACTGAAACCTCTTCAAAGAGTTCGTAACGGGGGTCATCGCATACAGCCCATGAGGTGTGTGACAGGTGTCCCCGCTTCCTCCCTCCACCATGTGTGTGTGTGTGTCGTGCGTACTCACTCTGTGTGTGTGTGTGTGTGTGTGTGTGTGTGTGTGTGCTCCTCTCTCCATCCCCAGAGCTCCTTCAACGTGGCCGTGCTGAACGTCGGCGCCCCGGCGGCCGGCATGAACGCCGCCGTGCGCGCCGCCGTGCGGGTGGGAATCACCGAGGGCCACAAGATGCTGGCGGTGAGCGACGGCTTCGAGGGATTCTCCAAGGGCCAGGTGAGAGGCGGGGCCAGGTGGGAGGCGGGGCCAGGTGAGAGGCGGGGCCAGGTGAGAGGCGGGGCCAGGTGGGAGGCGGGGCCAGGTGAGAGGCGGGGCCAGGTGGGAGGCGGGGCCAGGTGGGAGGCGGGGCCAGGTGAGAGGCGGGGCCAGGTGAGAGGCGGGGCCAGGTGGGAGGCGGGGCCAGGTGCGGGGCTTTGTTCAGGAACAATGGGTTTGGGGTTTGGGTCCAACGTCTGAAAGCCGCTTTAATAATTCATAGAACAACAGAGGCTGCAGGCTGAGAGCGCCCCGCGGGTCAATAATAGTCGACGTCTTGTGAGGCTCAAGTGCACGAGAAGTTCATTCACCTTACATCAATATTAGTCACACTGTGTAAACTGTTGCTAGGCGACTTAAGTAGAAGTTCACCTGGACTTTACACCACTGGGGAGACGACTCGCCTTTAGACGGGATTGGAAATTCTGTCGTTTCTGCATCTATATTATTTTATTCATTTTTTATTAATTACAAAAATATATATATTAATAAATAAATATATATATATATATATATATATATATATATATATGAATAAAATTAATAAAATGTGTGTGTATATATATATATATATATACATTTAAATATTTTTTAAACATACAAAATACAAAATTAAATAGAAATACAAGAATACAAATGTTATATACTATACATGTATAATAATTATTTTATTTTAAAATGTATAAAAAAAAATATATATATATATATATATATATATAATTTTAAAATTTACTTTTAAATTTCTAAATGTTCTATTTAATTTTGTATGTTTCTACCCCTCAGTGATCTAGAAGCAAATGCAAAATCATCTTGTGAAAACATTAAATTTATATGGGTAGGTAGCAGGTCCGTCTTTCAATCACGGGGTTGGAGGTTCGATCCCCGCCCTAGTCGATGTGTCCTTGAGCAAGACACTTAACTCTGACTTGCTCCCTGTAGCTGCGTCTACGGTGTACGAATGTAACAGGATTGTAAGTCGCTTTGGATAAAAGCGTCAGCTAAATGACATGTGATGTAATGTAAAAATGACTTTAATCTCAAAGAAGCCTTTTAGTCTCTTATTCTGAAAAACGGTTCCCAGTCGGTGTTTCTCGTCCAGAAAGTCTCTCTGTGACAACAACGACACCGGGAAGGTTCGCAAAAAAATAAACGATAGTGGGAATAATTCTGAAATTGTCCCCAAATTCAGATCGAGGAGATCAAGTGGGGCGACGTGGCGGGCTGGACGGGCCAGGGGGGCTCGCTGCTGGGCACCAAGCGGTGAGTCAGGACAGCAACCAATAAGATCTGTAGAGTCTCACATGTTTAAGGTTTCTCACATTAACTCAATAAAACAACAATTATATTCCTTTGTTTTTCTAGAACTCTTCCAGGGAAACATCTGGAACAGATCGCGGAGCAGATCAAGATCCACAACGTCAACGCTCTGCTGGTCATCGGAGGATTCGAGGTACGCTTAGGACGTCGGGAAGGAAAGAAAACTACAAGAAATGCTCCATCGCTATTTTAGAAATGTTTTATTATACTCTGACAGTTTGAAAAATTCAGTTTAGCTCCTATAAAACTCATAAAAGCAGAAATCTTGAGTAGTAATTAAATGGAAGTTTCTCTTTGAATGCATCATGTGTCGCTTAACCTTTCTAATTTCACAGATTTTTTTTTATTTAGCATAACTAAGTTTATAGAAAAACACATTTACGGTCCTCGGCTCGTCGTCTGTGACTTCACGGCCAAAACCACTTTTTATATCGGGAACTTCTTATATTTGGGACAAACTGATACGAAATATAACATTTTGGCCTTTTAAAAAATCAAAATAAATCAAAAAATCATAATAGATTCTGTATATTTGCCCCACACACGTCTCCGTCCTCCCGCCTGCTCTCCCAGACCCCCCCCGCCCTGTCATCATCCCCCCCACCAACAGGCCCCGCCTCCCTCAGGCTCCGCCCCCGATTTAGCGTCGTCCCCCGCGATCCTCCACCTCCACGTTTAAAGCGTCCGTACGTCTCAGCCAGCTCCGCTTTCACATCGCGGTCACCAGGATGTAGTTCGTCCTCTCGTCTCCCCCCCCCCCCCC
>CM070098.1:20209834-20247334 GCA_036178185.1 Liparis tanakae
GTGCGCCAGCTGCTCGTGTCGTGTTGACTTTTGAGGAATGTGTGTGTGGCGCCGTGTGCGTGTCTCAAATCACAGAAATGCTTTTATTGTGAAGGAATCGTATACGAGATGTTGTCTTTGTGATATTTTAATAACTATGTTTTGTCTTTTCTGGTTTTACAGTAACAAGTGATGTCATTTAGTCTTTGGACTGTTCTGTGAACCCACTTAGTAAATGATATACAAATTAATGATGATTTTATTTATATATATTTATTTATATATATATATATATATATAAATATATATATAAAAATATATCTACATTATTTATATATATATATATATATATATATATATATATATAGAATGTAGATATATTTTTATTTTCCACAGCCCAAAGTATTTAAGTTAATATAATAAATATTATATACACATAAATACATAATTAATTATCAGATATAATATAACTTTACACATTATATACATATATATATATATGTTTATTTATTTATGTTTTATTTTACACAGCCTACGATGTTTTAGTTAATATAACAAATATTATACATACATAAATACATTTTTTATTTAATTAATTTTTTAATTATTTAATTCATTATTTATTAGAATAAATAATATCATTTTCAACATTATTTATATATATACATATATACATATAGATATATATACATGAACATATGTAGGTATATATATATATATATATATATATATATATATATATATATATATATATATATATATATCTATCATTTCTGTGAATCTGCTCGTTAATAACTCGATACCGTGCGGCTGCCCTCCAGACGTGCGACCGCATCAAGCAGTCGGCCAGCGGCACCAAGCGCCGCGTCTTCATCATCGAGACGATGGGCGGCTACTGCGGCTACCTGGCCACCGTGGGCGGGCTGGCGGCCGGCGCCGACACCGTGTACATCTACGAGGAGCCGTTCGACATCCGGGACCTGCAGGTCAGAGTCCACAACTCCCCTGTGTTTAATGTGAATATAATATATGTTTTATTAAAGATCAGAGTCCACACTTCCTCTAAGAGTTTAGTGTGAATATAATATATGTTTTATTAAAGATCAGAGTCCACACCTCCTCTAAGAGTTTAGTGTGAATATAATATATGTTTTATTAAAGATCAGCAGCGGGTCACACATCTTTACTCACTTTATTACAGTTTGAAGATCGTATACAGAAGCTCGACAAATGAAATGTTTATGATGTTATCTTCTTATTACATTTTTCTTTTATTTATTTATTTTTCTTTCTAATTTCATAATAATGTAATCTAATTTCCCTTGTAATCTACAAACACTACTACACAGTTAGGTGGCAGCAGGATATAGACGTATTGTTTTGTGAAATATTTTTTGTTAGATTGTAGATTGTTTAATATACATTATAAATATGCCAAAAAATAAATGAATAAAATAAAAGCATGAGCCAAGATAACGAAAAAGACTGAGACTGATTTAAATTTTATATATATATATATATATATATATATATATATATATATATATATTTTCATCCTACTAATTGCATTCAATAAATTAATGATGATAATTGAGAAACAAAACCAAAAGTGAACAGTTTTTATTCGTCATGAAGGTGAAAACTGCAGCTGTAGTGCCCTCTACTGGCAGAAACGTCACCATGCACGCTCTCTATTCTGTGTGTGTGTGTGAGTCTGTTTGTCTGCCTGTCTGTCTGTGTGTGTGTGTGTGTGTGTGTGAGACTGCTGCTCGGCTGCAGGTGTGACTCTTCTCCTCGCTCTCTGTCTTCAGGCCAACGTGGAGCATCTGACGCAGAAGATGAAGACGAGCATCAAGAGGGGCTTGGTGCTCCGGTGAGTCGCGCTGTCGCTTTAATTATTTAAATTAGTTACGGTTATATTTCTACGACTGTTTCATTGCCACACACTAAATAATGTTTGTGCAGGACTCACAGGATAGAATACATGTTCATCTGTTTAGCATTTTTTTTCTTTTAAATAACTGCGTCTTGGCTCCAATAATATTAATAATAATTATATAATATTATTATTAATAATAATAATACGTCTTTGGCTAATGGACCAAAACACGGCGACTTCCTCTGCTCCATCACGCCATTAATAATCTCCCCCGGCGGGACGGAGGTCTGTGGGAAAGTAGGGCGAGTGTAAATCTTTGTGTGTCTGTGTGTGTGTGTGTGTGTAGTTGACATTGTGCGTCAGTAATTTCGTCGAGCAAGTGGCTCAAGGGCACGTGAGCAGAAGGGGGAGGAGCTAGAGGACGCTTAGTTAGCCTTCTTTACCCAAGTGAAAAAAACACTACCTTCAAGCGAGCGTCTAACTTGTCTTTGTTTTTTTCAATAAGCTGCTGTTGCCTCTTGTAATATGTGTGTGTGTGTGTGTGTTTTTTTGTGCGTGTGTGTGTGTGTGCGCTCCAGAAATGAGAACTCCAATGAGAACTTCACCACGGACTTCATCTACCAGCTGTACACCGAGGAGGGAAAAGGGGTGTTCGACTGCAGGAAGAACATCCTCGGTCACATGCAGCAGGTCGGACACACACACGCACACACACGCACACACACACACAGCCTCGCCGTGACTAAAGCACGATGCTCGGCCTCCAGGGAGGAGCTCCTTCACCGTTCGATCGGAACTTTGGCACCAAAATCGCGGCTAAAGCCGTCCAGTGGATCAGCAAGACGCTCAAGGAGTCTTACAAAGGAGGTGAGCCCAACTCCATGAGTGTGTGTGTGCAAAGTGTGTGTGTGTGTGTGTGTGTAAAGATTGACGCTCGTCTGGTCCGCAGGCCGTGTGTTCACCGACTCCGAGGACACGGCCTGCCTGCTGGGCATGCGCTGCCGGGCGCTGGTGTTCCAGCCCGTTTCTCGTCTCCGGGACGAGACCGACTTTGTGTGAGTTCCGTGTCACGGAGTTCCTCCGGGTAGCAACACGGCCAACTAGTTAAATTACATTTACTAAAGAGGCAAATGTATGTTATAACATTATAATAAGTAATTAATAAAGTTGTAATGTCATAATATGGATACAAATAATTAATAAAGTAGTAATGTCATATGTATACAAATTATTTAAAGTAGTATGTATACAAAGTAATTAATAAAGTAGCAATAGATCATATGTATACAAAGTATTTAAAGTAGTATGTATACAAAGTAATTATAGTAATATATCATGTATATAAAGTAATTCATAAAGTAGTAATAGATGATATGTATACAAAGTAATTAATAAAATAGTAATATGTCATATGTATACAAAGTATTTAAAGTAGTATGTATCCAAAGTAATTAATAAAGTAGTAATAGATCATATGTATACAAAGTAATTATAGTAATATATCGTATGTATATAAAGTATTAAATAAAGTAATATGTCTTGACGTTTCCAGTAGTTAAAATGTTTAGCGTGTCATAAATCGTCATACTATCCATTGTGTTTTTATATTGTTTATTTAAAAAGTCAAAGTGTCGTTCCCTGGTTGACGTCAGTTAACTCGTCCGTCGTCTCCTCAGCCACAGGATCCCTAAAGAGCAGTGGTGGCTGAAGCTCCGCCCCCTCATGAAGATCCTGGCCAAGTACAAGACGAGCTACGACGTGTCCGACTCGGGCCAGATGGAGCACGTGACCCGCGTGCGCCCCAGAGAGGCCTGAGGGTGGAGGGGGTCCAGAGGGTGGAGGTCTCCCCCCCTGATCCACTGCAGATACGTCACAGAAGCTCCTTCAGGAGGAAGGTTGTTTCGTTTTTTTGACGGAGAAGATTTAGATACCGATGGATGAAGTTTGAGGGCGGGTCGTTTCAACGTTAAAGTTATATCTGCACTCTATGTATTAACGTTTAGTCCTCACATCAAGTTTATTTTATGAGCTCCTCGTTGAAGCGGGCGACGCTCATCTTTTATGTATTTTAATCACGCACTTTGAGTCCCTAAATCAACGTAAACCCCTCCAGCTGCTTAGAGAGAGAGAGAGAGAGAATATATAAAAGAAAATATATAGGAGGAGGATCTCGTTGCCGTGAGAAACGTCTACAACTTGAATGTAACCCGGAGAGCTGAGCTAGTCGTGTGTGTGTGTGCGTCTATATCCACGTTGATGTGTGTTGTGTGCTCTTTACGGTATTTGTTGTAGTCTGCATTACCTTTATGTGCCTGTGTGTGTGTGTGTGTGTGTCGTCACGGAGTAAATAAATAAAGCAGTTAGTGTGGAAAGTTATGAAATCGGGTCTGAGATTTTTTTCTTTTCTATTGATGAAAAAGGGACTGAAGGTTAAAAAGAGTCAGAATATTTACGTGAGAAAAGATCGAAAAGTCTGTGAATAAACCTGTATTATTCGTACGTCGACAATGAATAAATATTAGTTATCTGTAGGTTTTAAATGAGTTTGCACATTAAAAGATGTTCTCTAAGTTACATAATTATATCTTACGCTGCAGCGAATAAAACAGACTCACATTTAGTTTTTCCAAATATAATACACATGATCACATTTCCATGTCTGTACACAACATAATGCATCTTTAAAAAAACTAAGTTTTAATCTAAGACACGAGAGTTTAGTTTCCAGTATTTCGGTTGGACATCATTTCACGATCCACGAGGGATCTTTCCTTATCGCCTCGTTCTCTGGACCCAAGATGGCGACGCCGCGCGTCCCGTGACCGGCGCCGAGGTACCTGAGGGACGAGAGGGGAGACGGTCAACGACTCAGAAGAAGAGGATGGAGTGATGATGAGAAGAGGAGTGATGATGACGTAAAGCCCCCGTACCTCCCGGCCGCGTCCACCAGGCTCCTCTGAGTCACGGCGAAGAGACGTTCCCGATGTCTCTGCAGCGTCTCGTCGGTCACACCGCTGAGGAAACGCCCGATGCCTGCAGACACACACACACACACACACACACACACACGGTTACACACAGTTATATACGCACGGTTATGCACGGTTACACACAGTTATACACACACACACACACACACAGTTATACACACACACACACACGGTTACACACAGTTATACACGCACACACAGTTATACACACACGGTTACACACAGTTATACACACACACACACGCACGGTTATACACGCACACACAGTTATACACACACGGTTACACAGTTATACACACACACAGTTATACACGCACACAGTTATATATGCAGTTATACAGTTATACGCACACGCACACACACACACACACACAGTTATATACGCACGGTTACACAGTTATACACACACACACACAGTTATACGCACACAGTTATATATGCACGGTTATGCAGTTATACACACACACACACAGTTATACACACACACACAGTTATACACGCACACAGTTATACAGTTATATGCACACGCACACACACACACACACACACACACACAGTTACGCACACAGTTATATATGCACAGTTATACAGTTATACACACACACACACACACACACACACACACACACACACACACACACACACACACGGTTACACAGTTATACACACACACACACACACACACAGTTATATACGCACGGTTACACAGTTATACACACACACACAGTTATATACACACGGTTACACAGTTATACACACACACACACACAGTTATATACACGCACGGTTACACAGTTATACACACACGCACACAGTTATACGCACACAGTTATATATGCACGGTTATACAGTTATACGCACACGCACACACACACACACACACACACACACGGTTACACAGTTATACACACACACACACAGTTATATACGCACGGTTACACAGTTATACACACACACACACAGTTATACACACACACACACACAGTTATACACACAGACACACACTAAAGTCAAAAACAAACAACAATGCTTAACTTCATTCCCCAGTGTGTGTGTGTGTGTGTGTGTGTGAGACCTTTGCTCGCGGGGGCAACAGGCGAGTCGACGGCCGAGAACACGGACAGTTTGGCCTCGTCGACGTCCTGCTGGGTGAAGCGTCCCGACTTCGCCCAGTCGACGCCTCGCCGGAACGCCGACAACGTCTGCACCGCGTTGGGGTCCCTGGGGGGGGGGGGGGGGGGGGATGATGAGGTCACCGTTTACTTTATAACGACAACAAAGACTCCAAAGAGGCGGAGTCTTGAAATGTCTCGTTTTCCAGCAAAGGTCACCGGCGCCTACCTGTACGAGTAAAAGGTGAAGAGCCCTCCTCCCATCCTGGCCCCGCCCCCGTAGGCTCCGCCCTTCTCCCGGATCTCTCCGTGGAGGAACTTCGCCGTCATCATCCTCGCCAAGATGCCCAAACTAGAGGAGGGGGAGATGAAGATGTCAGACTCATTCACAGTGATACTACTCAACACAATGGTGTGTGTGTGTGTGTGTACCTGGCGTAGTCCTCGTGGCAGAACGGCACCGCGCGGATGCTCTCGCTCACAAAGTTGACGGGGAAGGGGAGCTGGAAGAACGTCTTCATCTGACACGGCTGGAAGCTCAGATCCTGAGGAACACGAGGAGCCACAGCGTGACGTGAAGAAGGGTTCTGATATGTTGACCGACGGGTTTCATGACTCTAAACCAAATGTCCATGACCAAACTGACATCTCGGTATAAACATGAAAACTGTAGAACATTTTGCATCTTGAGAGCGTACGCCGGATTATATTTTGAGCGTTTTTTTCTTAAAAACAATATATGAATTATTTCAAACTAATGCGTTAATGAACATGTGATTTTAACAAATTTCCATGACTTTTCCAGGCCTGGAAATGACCATTTTAAAATGCCATGACTTTTCCAGGTTTTCCATGACCGTACGAACCCTGTAAAGTCGCTCATCAAGTCTTCAGGTGAACTAAAGCGACGTGACTCGGCTACTTTGGGATATGGAAGTAAAGACGACTGTAATGACGCTCCTAAAGTACTTTTTATTTTTTTATGAACTCAAGGAGGCAGCCGTGTGAAAATAAACATAAAGTGGAGTTAACTCACGGAAATGAGTTTCCGACTCAGCCCGGCGTCGTCCAGGGGGTCGAGAGGCCGCTTTAAAAACAAAAATAAATAAACAATTAAACACTCACTCCATTCATCATTAACAAAACACGACAGTCACAGATATTGATGTATAGTGGAGGTAAAGTTACAAAATATCGATTTTACTTGATAAACAGTGAGACGCGTGTACAGTTTTCTACGTTACCTCAACGATGTTCGCGCGGACGGGTTTGCGTGTTTTCCGCGTTCCGGCGACGTCCTTCATGAAACTCTCCAGATGCTCCGCCGTGTTGGACATGTTCTGGGGCGTCGTGTTGATGGCAACCCTGGAGAAAGAGGAGAAACACTCGTCATATTACATATAGTTAGAGACATATACGACAAGTATTCTCTGCTTTTAACCCGTCATGAGGAGGAGAGACGCTAGCTAGTGATTAGCTATCTACTATGGAGGGACGGGTGTAGGCGTTAGCTAGCTAGTTGTTAGCTATCTACTATGGAGGGACGGGTGTAGGCGTTAGCTAGCTAGTTGTTAGCTATCTACTATGGAGGGACGGGTGTAGGCGTTAGCTAGCTAGTTGTTAGCTATCTACTATGGAGGGACGGGTGTAGGCGTTAGCTCGCTAGTAGTTAGCTATCTAGTATGGAGAGACGGATGTAGGCGTTAGCTAGTTAGTAGTTAGCTATCTACTATGGAGGGACGGGTGTAGGCGTTAGCTAGTTAGTAGTTAGCCATCTACTATGGAGGGACGGGTGTAGGCGTTAGCTAGTTAGTAGTTAGCTATCTACTATGGAGGGACAGGTGTAGGCGTTAGCTAGTTAGTAGTTAGCCATCTACTATGGAGGGACGGGTGTAGGCGTTAGCTAGTTAGTAGTTAGCCATCTACTATGGAGGGACAGGTGTAGGCGTTAGCTAGTTAGTTGTTAGCTATCTACTACGGAGGGACGGGTGTAGGCGTTAGCTAGTTAGTTGTTAGCTATCTACTATGGAGGGACAGGTGTAGGCGTTAGCTAGTTAGTTGTTAGCTATCTACTATTGTGGGAAGGGTGTAGGCGTTAGCTGGTTAGTAGTTAGCCAACTGAAGGGTGCCTAGTGAAAGGTCACCGGCGCTGCCGGTCCCGGTGGTCATCGGGGCGTTTGGACCCACCTCATGTGGTCGGGGTTGAGGATGTGCTTCTTGATCCGCGGTAACATCCGGATGATTCTGTCCAGGTCGGCCGTCTCGGCCATCTTCTTCATGAACTTCACCTGAGGTTCAAACGCACAGGTTCAACGTTACATCTGGAAGCTCCTCTCTGCTCGTTGTCATAGCAACGCCGTCGCTCCGGACCTGCTCCATCCCGCCCAACGTCTCGTTGAGCTCCCCCGCCGGCGTCAGGTGCCTCGCCGCGCGGGTCATGGCGTACGCGTGACCCGAGTCCGAGATGCCGTTGGCCAACTCCTGAGCCGACATCATCACGAGGACCCGGAGGCGCTCCACGTCATCGAAACGAGGGCTGAGAGAGAGAGGGGGAGGGGGGGAAAGTGAGAGAGAGAGAGAGAGGGAGAGATAGACAGGGAGAGAGAGAGAGACAGGGAGAGAGAAGCGTGAGAGAGGGAGAAGAGAGAGCGAGAGAGAAGAGAGAGCGATAGAAGAGAGTGAGCAAGAGAAAGAGAGAGCGAAGAGAGAGATAGAGTGAGAGAGAGCAAGAGAGAGCGAAGAGAGAGAGAACGAGAGAGTGAGGAGAGAAATAGATAGAGCGAGAGAAGAGAGAGAGAGCGAGAGAGCGAAGAGAGAGAAGGGAGAGAGAGCGAGAGAGCGAGAGAGAGCGAGAACGAGAGAGCGAGAGAGAGCGAGCGAGCAGAGAAATAGATAGAGCGAGAGAAGAGAGAGAGAGCGAGAGGAGAGAAATAGATAGAGCGAGAGAAGAGAGAGAGAGCGAGAGAAGAGAGAGCGAAGAGAGAGAGGAGGGAGAGAGAGCGAGAGAGTGATAACGAGAGTGAGGAGAGAAATAGAGAGAGCGAGAAAGAGAGCGAGAGCGAGAGAAGAGAGAAGGGAGGAGGGAGAGCGAGAGCGAGAGCGAGGAGGGAGAGAGAGCGAGAACGAGAGAGAGAGAGAGAGCGAGCGAGCAGAGAAATAGATAGAGCGAGAGAAGAGAGAGAGCAAGAGAAGAGAGAGAGCGAGCAAGAGAGAGAGAGGAGAGAAATAGAGCGAGAGAGAGAAACATCAGGGTTTTTAGTTATTCTTCTCAGCGTCGGGGACGAGGAAACAGAGAGCCGTTGCCGTGGTTACCTGTTGAAGATGTCGCTCCACAGATCAAACATGTGAGGCAGGTTCCTGTCCAGGCAGGACGAGTACAGCAGGACGCTCTGGAACAGAGACGCTCAAACGCTCAGCCTCTTCTTCATCACATACTCGTTTCCCAGCATGCATTTCTGCTAAAACAACAAGGTGCAGGGCGCCCACCTGCTCGTACATGTCCAGCTGGGTGGAGTCGGCGGTGACCAGCGGCGACGCGGACATGCCGCCCGTCCTCAGGTCCTTCTGCTGGGACTGCTGCCTGTAGTCCAGGGCGCCACTACCCATCCTGACCACACGGGGGGGGACACACACACACACTTAATCAACATAAAACATCCTAAAATCTGAAATTACAATAAAAAGCAAAATATTATTTAACATCTGCGTCGATCACAGCTGTTATTTTATTTTCATTCGGAGGTTTAATGTTGAAATGTTTAAATTAAGCATGTTTATGCACGAGTGCGATTGTGATCTGTGTTAGATCTAATAAAGAAAAAGAAAGAAAAAAGAAAGAGAAGCCAGTTTCACAACAACCTCGGATGTGTGTTGTTTTTTACAGTTGACTAATAGAGTCCGGTTCTGGTTCTAGTTCTGGTTCCGCGGCCCGGCCGACTCACTTGGTCACGATGCTGCAGAACAGCGGCACGTAGAGCCGCAGGTCCTCGGGCAGCGTGTTGAGGCTGCACACGGCCCGGAAGTAGACCAGCCCGTTGGTCGGCTGCTCACAGAACTGGACCGGAACGCCGCCTGCAGAGCGGAGAGGAGAGTCAACACGGGGAACACACAGCGAGGAGTATACACACACACACACACACACACACACACACACACACACACACACACACACACACACACATATATGTATATACATACACACACATATGTATATACATACACACACACACACACACACACATACATATATATATATATACACACATACATATATATATATATATATATATATATATACACACACACACACACACACATATATATATATATATATACACACATACATATATATATATATATATATATATATATATAACTATGTGTATATATATATCTATGTGTGAAAAAAAAATAAAACAGTAGAAAAAAGAAACGATAAAAAAAAAAAGTTATGCACTTTTTGTGTTACACACATAGTTATATATATATATATATATATATATACACGCCGTGAGGCGGAGACAAGTCGACTCACCGGCGGCGCCGCTCTGAACCGGCGTGACGGGCGCGGTGCGCTCGATGTCGGACACTTTGAGCGCCGGCAGACAGGAAGCGTCCTGCGTCTCGCTCTGAGCGGCGAGCAGCGCCAGACCTTCACGGGAGAACAGTCAAACACAAGAGTCAGTCTGACGGAGGAGGAACGGAGAGGAGCTCCTCCATCTCGACATCAGCCAGAGCTTTTGTCCGTTTGGGTGTTTGAATTCCTTTTACAGAGCTTGGATTTTTTGTAAAAAGCATTAAAATAAAATTTAAAAAGGACCTTTTGAGTTCATTGACTTGTCGACCAATGGGTGTCCAGGACTTTAACCAAATATCCAAGACCAAACATTGTTTTAATTGTCGGTGTAGACACGAACAAGTGAGAACATGTCATATTTAAACTAGTAAAGAGAATTCCAAAGCATACAGTATAAAACCTCAAATGAATGAGAGACAATAGTTTGATTAAAATAATAAAAATTATGTATTTTCAGTTCACTTGCAACGCGAAAAATGTATATATATATATATATATATATATATATATATATATATATATATATATATATATATATATATATATATATTAAACGTCATTCTTTTAAAAGCATATTAATTATTTAAAACTCAGCGTGAATGAAGCAGAGTTCTTACACATTTTGACCAGTGGATTTCCAGGACTTTTCCATGACTTTAAACCAAATTTCCATGACCAAACTGAAAAACTCTGAACATGTTGCGTATCGAGAGCGTACGCCGGCTTATATTTTGAGCTTCTTCGTTTAAAAAAAACATACTAATTATTTCAAACTCTGCCTAAATGAACATTTATTACAAAACATTTCCATGACTTTTCCAAAACTTTTATGACTTTTCCAGGCCTGGAAATGACCATTTTAAAATTCCAGGACTTTTCCAGGTTTTCCCTGATGAAACGTGTGAATTAAAACACATTTTCAGGACTTTGCCAAAAACTTTTGGGATTTTCTTTCTCTACTTTTCCAGGCCTGAATATAATCATTTATAAATTCCAGGACTTTTCCATGACTTACAAACCCTGTAAGTAATAAAAATAAACTATAATATTAAAACGCGGCCCCCCCCCCCCCCCTCTAGATAACGGTGGAACCCGCACCAAGTAGCCGTCATGTCGGGTCGTGGGTCGTGGCTCCTCGTTGGACTCCCGTAGTTCTCACCGTTCTCGTAGATCTCCTTCCGGTCCCCGGCGGTCAGCGCTGAGATCTTCTTCTGCAGCTTCTGGTCCTCGGCCGCGGCCTGCTTCTCCAGGTAGGCCTCGTCTGGGCTCATGCTCAGGGTCAGCCGGTGGGTGTTGTCCTGCGGGGGGGGGGGGGCAGTATCTAAGGCTTACATTCAACTAGAGGGGGAAATAGTTCAGGTCCCTCGAGGTTCTGCCGCTCACCTTGAAGTAGTGCTGCACTTTGTCCTGCAGGAGGCGCGGGTTCTCCTTCAGGGCGCGTCGGAACTTCGCCACGCTGTCGCTGAGCTGCAGCAGCTCCACCGGGTCGCCGCCGTGGTTCCACGAGGACGCGATGTACTAGACACGCACGGCAACAACAACGGGATTCAAAAAAGATGTGCGTACATGTTGTCGCCTCCCTTCAGGTTTTATTTTCTCGGTTTCATTTAGACCATCGGGGTGTTGTTAACCCTCCTGTTACCTTCAAATGTACTAACTTCTTTTAACAGCGTTCTTACACATTTTGACCGATGGATTTCCATGACTTTTCCATGACTTTTCTAGGACTTTAAACCAAATTTCCATGACCAAACTAAAATCTCGGTAAAAACATGAACAATTTAGAACATGTTGCGTATCGAGAGCGTACGCCGCCTTATATTTTGAGCGTCTTTCTTTAAAAAAAACGTATTAATTATTTCAAACTCGGTGTAAATGAACATGTGATTATAACAAATTTCCATGACTTTTCCAAAACTTTTATGATTGAAGTTTTTTTCCATGAGTTTTCCAGGCATGGAAATGACCATTTTAAAATTCCATGACTTTTCCAGGTTTTCCAGGACAGTACGAACCCTGTTTTACCCCTTTTGACCCCAGTAAATAAAACCTCCAGAAAATGATTATAATTAATATTGTTTCCCAGGTTTAAGTGTGAGGTACTTTATGTTTGTTTGTTGACGACCTAAATACACTTTAAATACATAAAAAGTTGATATCTCTTATATGTTTTACACTGTGAAAAACAGCCTGGGGTCAAATTGACCCCGAAGAACTCTGATGCGTACAAGTTGTGTTCAGGACAGTGAAAACATATCATCATGTGAATGTTATGTTTTCCCAGTTGTCCCCAATAAATTAGGAAAAGTCATGAAATATAAAACAAAAAAATGATGTCAATCATATTTTTAGAGACGTTAAACATTGAATGGGGTTAAATTGACCCCAAAGGTAACAGGAGGGTTACGGCGAATACGGATGTTTGGAGATAGAGGAAGGCGTCGAGAATTACAGTAACGATCCCAAAAGGGAGAAATCAGTTAAACGAGCTGCTGAACACGCGTTCACATTCCCGATACCGGAGAAATACAAACAAACACAAACAAGATTTTCATCCGAGCGTTCCCCCGACATGGGGGGGTGTTACGGGAACACGCGTCAGACGGGATGAAGGCTCCTGCTGAGCAGAGGGAACTCACCGAGGCCAGAGACAGGCCGAAGTTGGTGGACTGGTGCTTCATCTGGATCTCGATCTTATGGAGCAGCGCCTCGATCCTCTCCTCCTCGAAACCCTCTCTGTGGGGAGAAGAGGGGAGAAGAGGGAGGTTAACCCTTACTGGGCCAGAGTTTAAGCAAAGGGAACACAAGAATGACAAATATGTGCCCATATGAGCAATAGAGTAACGGTTATTAAATGTAAACGACACGAGTGAGACACAAAAACAGATGAGAGAAAAGTCAAAAATGAAAGTGAAAACGCAACAGAGATTAAATACAAGAGTAAAAGTTTATAAAGTGTCGTAATAACATCAGCGCCCAATAGAAATTTAAATTAACACGGAATATAATATTGAAAAGTACTGAAAAAATGTTTACAGGACAATAAAAATATTGCACACAAGGTGTGATTGGAAGCGTCTGATGACCTCGCTGACCTTCCTCCAGAAGGGGGAGGAGTCACAGTTTGACGGAAAGTAATTTCTTTTATCACCATCCAACATGAAAAGTGCTTCATGTCGACGCTTTCGAACGATTTTTGACGGCTTAATTAAAACAAGTTTCACGAGTCAAATGAATGATGTAAACAACTCGATGTGATGCGACGTGGGACTCACTGGATGACGCGGTCGAGCGTCTGGCTGATGATCTGCTTCACCCTCTCGCCGTCCTCCTCGGCCATCCCCTGCAGCCCGATGCTGAACGACGCCTCCTTGGTGCTGCCGTCGTACCTGCACCGCGGGACATTTCAGACGGGCGTGTTACGAGAACGCCTCGGACCCGACGACTGACGTCCAACTGTCGACTGAACAGCTGGACCAGGAAGCAATGCATCCTGGGACATGTTTATTAGTCCCTCGTTATTGTGATTAACCAGAATATATGGATTCACATACTTATATACACACATATATATTTTGTATACATTTGTTTAATATATATATATATATATATATATATATAATATATTTTTTATTTATTTATTTAGATTAACCAGACTATATGGATTCACATACATATATACACATATTTTGTATACATTTGTTAAATATATATATATATATATATATATTTTTTATTTATTTATTTAGATTAACCAGACTATATGGATTCACATACATATATACACATATTTTGTATACATTTGTTTAAAAATAAAATAAAAAATAAGAATAATATATATATATATATATATATATATATGTGTGTGTACATAAGCTATATATATATATATATATATATATATATATATTTTATATTTATTTATTATTTATTTATTGTGATTAACCAGAATATATGGATTCACACACACATATGTTATATACATTTTTGTCTAAAAAATAATATTTATTAGATATATCAGGCATGAAAACGGGTCAGGGGTGAAAAAGGTGAGAAGGATTTTTGTTGTTGGCATGAACAAGTCTTGAAGTCTTGGGTGCTCTTCTGAGTCTGTTCCTCGAGTCTGTTCTGCCTCTACCTGGTTGTCATGATCTTCCATCTATACCATACCTGCCATACATATCATGATACAATACAATAAAAATAGTATACCATAAATACGAAAGTGGTATATTTATCTATAATAGTAATACATTAAAAAAAAAAAAAACTTGTGAGCAATGGTACGGTACTGTAATCCTGTAATTTCCCCACTGAGGGACTAATAAAGGACTATCTTATCTTATCCTATCTTATCTAAATAAAATATCTGTATGGTTCACTTTTTACGAACTTTTTCAACACTTACCAAATGTCAGTAATATTAGTAATAGCCTACAATATATTAATGAAACTACATGGAGCCATCATAGCATTGATTATACGCTATGAGGCCTTTAGTCTGTATCTGACCGGATGATACAGAGTTCATGAGGATAAGCAGCTGTAGAGTTACACAACTTTACAGACTGAACTTAAAGATTTCACTTATTTTTATTTTTAAAGCCGAAAAATCCGCCACTTAACGCCCCTCGCTGTGAGCGCTGCGCAGCGCGTGCAAACAGCTCGACACGGAGCAGCGCGTGCGCTCTGATCGCTCTTTTAATGAAGTATCGATACTAAAATGATGGAGAATCACATCGCTCTTAACGTGCGGGTCCTTCGTTAGTATCGCTGCACCGCGCAGCGTGACAGCAGCAGATGTAGCGGGCTAACATTCAAGCTAACCTTAAGCACCAAACGCTGAAGACATCTTGACGCTGATTGGCCGAGACGCGACACGTGCCATCAAAGATGTTTTATTGCGAAGAAGAGCACCACTCCATTTTCTCCGTGTCCCGCTCCGAATTTCGCCGAAACGTGAGGGATTCTCATGCCTGATAATTTAAGATAAATCTCAGAAACGATTTATAAAGATAAAACATCATTTCATTGTTTACTTTTATTTGTTAGTGTATGATTTGTCGACATCTTACGTGGCCATCCTTCCGCTAACTTTATCAAAACCCTCGCGCGCTCCCGATCACCCCCCCGTGTGTGTGTGTGTGTGGGGGGGGCGCCTCCGTTGTTGGCGCGCACGCGTCACAGCATGACGTCGTTGTTGAAGTCATGCTGCCTGGTCTTTGATCTTTGTCGTCACTGAATTGTATAAGTAGGAAAGAACCGTTTCAGTTTCTTTGAGAGTTTTGAACGAGTAGCACCGCGCAACCAGAGAGAAGTAAGCCGCATACAGAGAGAAGCAAGTCACAAAGAGAGAAGAAAACCGCAGAGTAAGATCATTTTGATAGCATTGGAGGAGATGTATCATCAAACAACGTTCACTGGAGAAATGCAGCTGCCGGAGGGCTCGGAGCAGTGCATCATCCGTGATCAGGTTACCATCAGTGAGTCCGCTCAGAAGATCAAGGCCAGGAGGACTGAGCAACTCAGTAAAGACCTTTGCAGGGCAAAGGCCTCGGTCAGTTATCTGACCGAGTTGATGGATAAGACCACGTTGGATCAAGGACTGAAGATCGGGCAGGGGGAGAGGGTAGGAAACATCGGGACAGTTGTCACCAAAGAAGAGATGGCTACGGGGATCGAGGCCAGGAGACCTAAGCCATCTAGGGAAGACCTTTGCAGGGCAAAGGCCTCGGTCAGGGCTCTGACTGAGATGGATGACAACGGGACCAAGATGGATAATACCGAGTTCGATAACATTCTGAACCTCGAGCGGTTGGAAGTCAATCGGCTAACTGATGAGATTATGAAATTGAGAGGAAAACCAGCCGTCAAGAACACCAGCGACGAGGAGACTCTCAAGATTTATATTCAGAAATCAGATAAGCTGAAAAAGGACCTTTGGAAGTGGAAGCAGAAAACCGCTTCCACTCAGAGTGAGCTCCAGGGAGCCCAGGTTACCATCAAAGACCTGGAGGAGACCATTGCTTCTCTCAAGGAGCCAGTGAAGCCGACGCCTCTCGGTCTAGAGGCACCGGACAACACCCAGGTGGTGTTGGAGGAAAAGAACACCTTCCTCACAACTGAGCTCCACGCGGCCCAGGATACCATCAGAGACCTGGAGGAGACCATCGCAGCTCTGAATGAGACAGTAAACCGGGACAACACCCAGGTGGTGTTGGACGAGGTCACCAATCTCAAAGCAAAGCTGAAAGAAGCCAAGGTACAACACCGTAAATATACGAGGACCATCGCATATATGACGGAGGATCAGGCTGTTCAGCTTCGCGAGGCCCAGGCTGCGGCGCAGGAAGTGGAGGAGGAGAAAAAACATCTCCGCCAACATCTCCACGCAGCCCAGGATACCATCAGAGACCTGCAGGACACCATTACTTCTCTCAAGGAGACAGTGGACCGGATGCCTCTTCGTCTAGAGGCACCCGGCAACACCCAGGTGGTGTTGGAGGAGAGTAACACCATCCTCAACACTGAGCTCCACCCAGCCGACGACGACATCCAAGCCCAGCTGGAGACCATCGCTTCTTCCAACGCGGCGGCGAACCGCGTGCCTCTCGCTCGAAAGGCACCGGCCAACACCCAGGTGGTGTTGAAGGAGGAGAACACCTTCCTTAGAGCCGAGTTGACAGAAGCCAAGCTCCAGCACAGGAGGTATGCAAGGGCCATCGCTGACATGACTCAGCAGGCCATTGATTTCAACCTGGCGGTTACGGATGCAACCAAGGACCTGCAGAGCGAGAACATCACTCTCCGGAGGGATCTCCGCGCAGCCAAGGTTACCATCGAAGGCCTGGTGCAAACCGTTTCTCTCAAGGAGCCAGTGAATCCGATGTCTCTCGGTCTAGAGGCACCGGACAACACCCAGGTGGTGTTGGAGGAGCAGAACACCTTCCTCAACACTGAGCTCCACGTTGCCCAACTCAAGATCAGAGACCTGCTGGACACCATCACTGAGCTCAACGTGACAATTAACTGGATGGCTCTCGATCCAAAGTCACCGGACAACAACCAGGAGGTGTGGGAGAAGCAGAACTCCGTCCTCAGAAATGAGCTCTACGTAGCCCAACTCATGGTCACAGATATGCTGGTTATGGATGAGAAGAACACCTTCCTCCAGAGTGAGCTCCACAAGGCGCAGCTCAAGGCCAAAGACCAGCTGGAGGAGGGCAACGCACTAACTCAATCCCTTAGCAGGTGGAAGCAGAGAGTCACCGCTCTGACTCAAGAGAAGACTTCCCTGCAAAGGGATCTCCACACGGCCCAATGCCAGATTAAACACCAGCTGGCGTTGAAGGAGGAGAAGAAGTCCCTCCAGGTGGAGCTCCACACGGCCCAGCGCCAGGTTAAAGACCAGCTGGCGTTGGAGGAGGAGAAGACCGCCCTCCAGGGGAAGCTCCACATGGCCCGACATCAGTTTAAACACCAGCTGATGTTGGAGGAGGAGAAGACCGCCCTCCAAAGGAAGCTCAACACAGCCCAACACCAGATACAACACCAGCTGGTGTTGGAGGAGGAGAAGAAGTCCCTCCAGGTGGAGCTCCACACAGCCCAACGCCAGGTTAAAGACCAGCTGGTGTTGGAGGAGGAGAAGACCGCCCTCCAGGTGGAGCTCCACACAGCCCAACGCCAGCTTGAACACCAGCTGGTGTTGGAGGAGGAGAAGACCGCCCTCCAAGAAGAGCTGAAAAGAGCCGAGGTCCTTAACCACAACTATGAAAGGACCATCTCTGATATGACCGACGAACACCGTGTTTTGATCCTTGAGACACAGGTAGCAGCCCAGGACCTGGAGAGCAGCAGGAAAGATCTCCAGACAGCCGAGGCCAACAGCAACGACCAGCTGGAGGCCATCGCAGCTCTGACTCAGACGGTGAATCAGAAGCTGCTGGAGCTAGAGGGAGCCCGCCAGGACCTGGCCCAGAAGGCCGCTACCATCGAGGAACAGAACGCCACGTTGGAAGACATCAGACGAGAGAAGGAGGCTGAGGAAAACCACCAGCTCCCGTCGGAGCAGGAGGACACCTCCCTCCTTCAGGCCACAGAGATCCTCCAGCAGCCAGAGATCTCCAACCGCCCGCGGGGGAAGAAATGGTACCAGAAGAACCCATTCCGCAAACTTCAACGAAAGATCAAAGCCTAGAGACAACAGGAGCCGCAAGAGACAGTAAGAGACACAGGAGACAACAGGAGACACAGGACAGTCTCTGCAGCCACAAGATCATTTAACAGAATCAAAATGCAATCTTTCTAACCACAAACAACTCTTTATCCATTCCAGCCTCGTAGATCACCACTGTGGGGTGGGGAAGGAGGAGAAGTCCTCCTTCAAGGGTGGAGGGAGGAGATGTCCTCCTTCACGGGTTCTCCTTCCACACTTCTGCCGAGCCTCTTCGTCGTCTCCTTTATGAACACGTTGGACGACATACGCTCCTCCTTCACTAATCCATCTTCTCTCCCTACAGGTCCATTAACCTCTTCTTCATCCCCCTCTTTTTCCTCTTTCAGCTCCCTGTCTCCTGATCAGGTTCTTACCTTGGTAACTTGCGGCGCCCCGACCACCTGACCTCTTGACCCCATCCCATCTCACGTCCTCCAGGCTGTTGCTTCTGACCTTCTAGCCGTTCTCACCCGTCTCGTCAACAGCTGCTTCTCAAGCGTCCGTCCCCCTGACCCTCTGGAGGAGGCCAGAGTGAACCGTCTCCTGAAGGGAACCACCCTCAACACGTCTGAAGTCAGCCACTACGGACCTTTCTCTCTTCTGCCCTTTCTCTCCAGGACTCCAGAGCGAGCCGTCTTCACCCAAGTGTCCTCCTCTCTCCACAGAGAGACTCCAGCAGGATCCACAGGACCTCTCGCTGGTCTGTTGCTCCTTTCCTGGTCCTGTGGATCCTGCTGGAGTCTCTCTGTGGAGAGAGGAGGACACTTGGGTGAAGACAGCTCGCTCTGGAGTCCTGGAGAGAAAGGGCAGAAGAGAGAAAGGTCCGTAGTGGCTGACTTCAGACCAGAGGGTCAGGGGGACGGACGCTTGAGAAGCAGCTGTTGACGAGACGGGTGAGAACGGCTAGAAGGTCAGAAGCAACAGCCTGGAGGACGTGAGATGGGATAGGGTCAAGAGGTCAGGTGGTCGGGGGTCAGGAGGTTACTAAGGTAAGAACCAGATCAGGAGACAGGGAGCAGAAAGAGGAAAAAGAGGGGGATGAAGAAGAAGTTAATGGACCTGTAGGGAGAGAAGATGGATTAGTGAAGGAGGAGCGTATGTCGTCTGTCTGGTTTGTGAAGGAGACGACAAAGAGGCTCGGTAGAAGTGTGGGAGGAGGGGACAGGGGAGGTCAAGGAGTTTGGAAAAGATAGAGACGAGTTTAATGGGTTAGAGAACGAAGATTGAATTTAGTTTTGTGTAGAATGATCTTTGGGCGTCAGAGGTAGAGGCAGAGAAGAAGGAGAGAAGAGATCGATCTTCTAGCAGGTCGTGTGCATGGTTACATTTCCTGTTCGACGCTCGCGAGGCGTCTCTCTCTCAGTAATGAGGGAGAGAGAGACGTCAGAATCAGCTGCAGGTGAAGAAGCCGAGTCGGGAAAGCCGATCAGCGTTATGAAAAAGTAGCGCTGGGAACGGTGGTCATTCTGACGGAGTGGATGAAAGTCACCGAGCTGCGTGAGCCTACAGGCGATGGGATGAACCCGAACACGAGGGTTCGATGTTCAGAGGTTAGTGTGGCGTCCTCGGGGGGGCGGGGGGGTCTTTTAGTTAACTAGTTCCTGTTGCATTGCAGCAGCGTTCAAATAGTTACCAAAAGGCTTCCAGGTCTCTTCAAAAGGATTCACTGGAATCTCTGAGTCCAAATCGGATCTTTAAAAGTTAGGATTTAGGATCTCTTCAAACCAACAGGTATGTGTCTTCAGACGTACGAGGTGTCGAGCTAACGGAGTCGTGAAGGCCAGGAGGCGTCGTTGTGTGGGTGTGTAGCGAGTCACGTGAAACCGCGGAAAGCCATAAAAGCTCAAGCGGGTAAACTCGGGCAAGTAAACGCAGCACGAGACGCTGAGAGGCTTCAGAGTTGAAGTGAGATGGGATCGTTGAGAATTTGGTACCGATGTCGAGGAAAAGACTTTAAGTCGTTTAAAGTCATACGCGGGTAAAGCCATGGAGATAAGCCGCTAAAACTCTCAGGTGTTAACGCAGCTTATGGCGCTGAGAGGATCACACTTTTTTTTTTTTTTTTTCTTCATGGTTTTGTATTGATTTTTGCAAACACGCGAATGAAGAATAGTACAACTTCCGAGAAGATGTATACAGGACATTCAGTCGTTTGGAAAAATACAGATACAAAATCATGAAGACGGGATGGGGGGGAGAGAGAGGGATAGTGTTGTCACGGATGCCAATATATAGGAGACGAAAATTTCAGTTTCTTAGAGTATTATTGAGTATTTCCGCAGAACACACACGGAGAACCAAACCGCACAGAGAACCAAAGCTCACACAGACGAGATTAATTTGTTATCTACAGGAGACTTTTACTCAACTAACAAGTCATTGAAGAACTGCAGCTTTTTTGCGTAGAAAACCTTCATCGTCCATCAAGTGAAAGTTACCACAAGTGAAGACGTTCAGAAGACCCAAGCCCGGAAAACCTAGCCGCTGGAGGAAGACCTTTGCGAGGCTATAGGTCTCGATCAAAGCTACGACCGAGATTATGGATGAGATCAATATTTATAGAACCCTGACGATTGAGGGAGAAACATCAAGATCGAAAAACGTATACTGGAGGTATGCAGCTGCCCAAAGAATTTGGGAATAACCCCTGCATAATCAACCAGAAGGTTGTTACCATTAAAAAGTGAGTTGATCCACTCGTGGACAGCTCAGCCACTCAACTGTTTGCCCTTTGTTGGGCAACGGGTTCGGTCAGTGATGTGACCGAGCCTGTTGCCCTTTCTTGGGGCAGCAGCCTCAGTCAGGAAACTGACTGAGGCTGCTCAGTCAGAAAACTGACTGAGATAAGGGTAACAACAAGATCAAATTTGATGAAACCCCGAGGGTCGATCCGCAGGAGAAGGTGGGAGCCACCAAGAATAGTTTTATAAATACGGAGGTTTCTTTCCGGCGATCAAAAATTCCATAATCTCCGTCGAAAGCGACGATCGAGACTTCTAGCCCTGCGAAGAGCTTTCTCCAGGGACTTTGAACATCTAGGCGCGAGTCTTCTGAGCGTTAACACTGGGGGTAACGCTCCGATGATGGACGAGGAAGTTTTTCACCGCGAAAAGCTGCATTTGTCCGATGACTTGTTTGTTGATTCAAGTCTTCTGTAGCTAACAAGTTAATCTAGTCTGAGTGAAAAAAAAATTGAGATATGCAGCTGCCAGAGGCAGGAAGCCCTGCATCATCCTTCATGGGAACGTTACAACCATGAAGTGAGCCACTGGAGAAAACCCTCGGTCGGAGCTACGACCGAGACGGTGGCTAACAAGATCAAGTTTGAGAAGACTTTGAATCTCGAGCGGTTGGAAAATACCCGTGTGTGACTAAAGAAAAAGACAACAAGCTCCAGTTGGAGCAGGACAGCCCCTTCCTCAGGGACAGAGATCCTCCAGCAGCTACAGAGACGCGTGAACTCTCAGGAGTGAACGCAGCTTATGGCGCTGAGAGGATCAAACTTTTATTTCTTTTGGGGTTTTTTTGTTTTGTTTTATTTCTTTTATTTTCTTTTATGATTTTGTATTGATTTTTTTCCAAACACAGGAATGAAGAATGATACCACTTCCAAGAAGTTGTGGTATGCAGAACATTCAGTCGTTTGGAAAAATTCAGATACAAGGTCATGAAAGAGGGATAGGGGGGAGAATCCAGTACCAACGTCAGACTTTAGGTGTTCAGAGTCAGACGCCGGTATAGCCTCGGAGATAAGCGCAGAACTCTCAGGAGTGAAGGCAGCTTTTGCTGAGAGGATTCAAACTTCTATTTCTTTTGGTTTTGTTTTGTTTTATTTTCTTTTATGATTTTGTATTGATTTTTTTCAAACACAGGAATGAAGAATGATACCACTTCCAAGAAGTTGTGGTATACAGAACATTCAGTCGTTTGGAAAAATAGATACAAGATCAGATGGGACCTTTGAGAATTTAGTACCGATGTCAAAGAAAGACTTTAAGGTGTTTAAAGTTTAAGTCAGACGCCGGTATAGCCATGGAGATAAGCCGCTAAAACTCACAGGAGTAGACGCAGCTTATGGCGCTGAGGGGGGGGCAAAAAAAATGGCACTGGTAAGGTTACTCCTGGTTTAGTGGGATGGGGTTCGATACCCTGCAGTGTCGGTAATCGGCTCTCTGTTGAGAACGAGAACTGAGATCCGCCTTGAAGAAGACCATCGACGAGGAGACTCAACTTTTATCAACAGAAAACCGAGAAGATCTATTTAATACAGTTATTATTTGTTTTATTTTGCTTATTTGAGTTATTTATTCATTTCATTCATTTATTTATTTTTATCCTAGTTAACTAGAAATTAATATAACCCACAAGCTTTCAAAAGAACCAAGGCACTGGTAATGGTACTCCTGGTTTCCTGGGATGGGGTTCGATTCCCTGCGGCGTCCGGCTACTTTTGAATATTTAATATTATAATAAGTATAATTATAATTTAATGTATAATATACTTTTTAATATTTAATAATATTTAATATTTTTATTGTCACCGTTTCCCAAAATAGAGTTTAACGCTTCCTACATTCACTAATAAGTAAAAAATCCTTCAAAGTGTGACTGAATGAAACAATCACACATTATTGAGCATCACAAGACTCATATATATATATATATATATATATATATATATATATATATATAGGGGTGAAAAAGGTTAGAAGGATAGGCGGCACATCGATGTTGGACGTTGTATGATAATCTATAGGTCCTCCACTTTAACACCAAGTCAGTGATCAAGCCCTATAATAATAGTGATATTGTGTATATAATACGGTCATTCATGAACCAACTTCCTTTTTAGTTGTTGCCATGAACAAGTCTTTAAGTCTTGAGCTGTGATTGTCATGATCTTCTATCTACCTGCCATAAATATCATGATACTGATACAATATCATAAAAACAGTATACCATGAATACGATACTGGTATATTCATCTATAATACTATTATAGATAAATAAACTATATAGATAAATATATTATTAATAGTAATGAATAAAATATATGTATGGTCGTGTAAGTCAAGTATTTTGGTTTCAAAACGGCGAATTTCACCGAAAGGTGAGGGATTCTCATGCCTGATATATTTTATATTTATTTATTGTGATTAACCAGAATATATGGATTCACATACTTATATACACACACATATATATTTTGTATACATTTTTGTTTAAAATACACACACACACACACAACACATACCCTACGACGGAGGAGAAGTCGCTCCCTATCTTGGGCTCGATGAGCGCCTTGTAGAACGGGGAGTTCGGCCCGGAGATCATCAGAGACGACAGCAGGCCGAGCGTGAAGCCCTCGGACGTGTCGGTGATGCTGGGGAGAGAAAACGGGAATGTGATCCTACTAGAACGAGAGAGAGAGAGAGAGAGAGAGGGAGGGGGTGGGTGTCTTACTCTCCCAGCAGGTAGCTCACACACAGCGTGTCCTGCCGGGCGGGGTCGGGAGCCAGAGCGTCAGGGCTGCAGGTCACATGGTCTTCCCTCTGTGAGATTACATGACATCACATGTCATTTAGCAGACGCTTTCATCCAAAGAGACTTACAATAAGTGCTTTTCAACCTAGAGTACAAACTAAGAACAACAAGAATACAGAAAGTAACATTTCCTCAACATAGTCAAACTACAAAAGTACCACAATAAGAGATATTTAAGAGCTACTAAAGTGATAATCTGTGTTTTAATCCAGATGTAGTCGGAAAAAGATCACAGTCGACGCATTTAAAAAAAAAAAAAAGGAAAAAAAACGAAATGCCACGAGGGCTCGTTCCGACGCTCCGTCGTTCCGACGTCTAGGCGCTCCGTCGTTCCGACGTCTAGGCGCTCTCTGGACTCACGGGGCGGCTCCAGCGCGGCTGCGGCGGGACGGCGGTGTCGGGGTCGATGCGTTGGAACTTGGACAGAGCCTCCTCTTCGATCTGCTCCAGGTGCTGCTCCAACGGCAAATCTCCGTAGGTGAAGAACCTGGAGGAGGCGGCGGAGACTCTCTCAATGGGAGGAGGGGGGGAGGGGGGGGGGGGGGGGGGGTTTGAGTTCATCGATTTCCGTGGCCCCCCCGCTCCTACCTGGCGTTGCTGGGGTGGTAGTGCGTGGCGTGGAACCGCCGGAGCTGCTCCCAGGTGAGGTCGGGGATGTCCAGCGGCTCCCCTCCCGACACCACGGCGTAGGTGTGGTCCGGGTACAGCTTGTTCTGGAGGTGCTGGCCGTACACGCGCTCGTTGTCCGACTGCAGGAACACACACACACACACACACACACACACACACACACACACACGAAGAAACCGCATTTCAGATTCGACCACGGCAGATTTTTTGGGTGTGTTTTTATTGAGCGTTGTCTCAAATTAAATGTCTAATCTTTACATAGTTTGTTGGTTTAATCCAACCACCTCCCTGCCCCCCCCCCCTACCAATAAGAAAGAATGACCACATACAATAACTGTATTCCTTTAATTTTTTAACTGTCGCCTCGTGTTGTTATTTGGACTTTCTGAAGCTATTGCATGGTTAAATTAATCAATTCTATTATATATATATATATATATATATATATATATATATATATATATATACATATATAGATGCATTGAGCCAGCCACGTCTACATCTGTCCTTGTTTTGCCTTTTCATTTCTAAATAGCATGTAGCATCGTATAATAAATAGGAGAAAGTTATTTGTCATTAAGTGTTTTTAAGCGTAGACATTTGCCCGCACGTGCAAAAGAAAGGAGAAACCCTGTATACGCTCGATAGTTGCTATAAATATGAATATCGGTGCTTACGAAAGCGCCCTTCATCTCATTGAACACCACTCCTTTGAACACCAGGGGGGAGTTGAGGTCCGTGGGGGTTTCGTTCTCCAGCCTCCAGCCCTCCTGCCTGAGGAATCAGGACAGAGTTAAACTAGACGCTCAAAAGATTCAAGATTCAAGATCTTTTAATGTCATGTGCACATATAACAGGTTATTTGTACAATGAAAAAGACAAACACCAACGCTGTCTCGAGCTCAGAACTCACCAGAAGTCCTGCTCTCGTAAACAAGGGAAGAAAACCGCATCCAGGTAGACCGACAGAAGGTTCTGGAAGTCCTTCCGGTTCTGGGTTGAGAACGGATACATGGTGTAGTCGCTGGCTGCGAGCGAGGGAGCACAGCACACACACACGAGAGAGAGAGAGAGAGAGAGAGAGAGAGAGAGAGAGAGAGAAAAGAAGCTCATCAGATGCTTTTGAAGTTTAATATTAAAATAAATGACAGCAGGTTTAATTCAATCAAGTATTTGTGTTTATAAATATTCATTTTCAATGCTTAAACAGGTTTAAAGGTTTTTAAGTTCAGAGGTTTTTATCAACCCCTCATTATTGTGATTAACCAGAATATATGGATTCATATACACTTGTTGTTGTGTTTAAAATATAAATATAAATATATATATATATATATATATATGTGTGTATCCAAGTCTGTGAATCCATATATTCTGGTTAATTGCAATAATGAGGGAATAATAAAAACCTGTTAAACTTAAAAACCTTCAATTATTTCCACGTAAATGCATTCAAACCTTTAAATCTCTACGTGACTAAATCTCCACAGTTTCTTCTAAAGTCACAATATTCATGTAGATATTCACACACACACACACACACACACACACACACACACACACACACACACACACACACACACACACACACACACACACACACACACACACACACACACACACACACACACACACACACACACACACACACACACACACACACACACACACACACACACACACACAGACGTCATGGCTCCCTTTAGTACATGGAGGCATGAAGTGCATGCTCCTCACCTGTGAAGGCGTTCATGAAGGTGGACAGCGACCTGTTGAGCATCTTGAAGAACGGGTCTCTGCAGGGAAACTTCTTGGAGCCACACAGCACCGTGTGCTCCAGGATGTGTGGGACCCCCGTGCTGTCCATGGGGGTCGTCCGGAGCTGGACACTGAAACGGGTGTGAGGGGCATTTGAGCCGTGGTTTTGGTGCGGGATTTATTTTATGGCAAAGGATAGATAGATACATACTGTGTTTAATCGTGAAACGTTTTTGCTATATTTATACAATACAGGTGAGCAGTAAAATAGAGAAAAAAAAAATGCAGAATATATATATAGAAAATATGATAAAATTATAAAAGATGCACAGTACATGTATGAGAGTAGTGCTGGAACGCATCTCAACCAACCTGAAGAGGTTATTGGAGTCATCTCTGGCTGCGTGGAGGTGCTGAGCTCCAGTTGCATCGTGGGTCAACTTCACGGCTGTGAGGAACAAGTCAGGGACCTCTACAACCTGTGTGTGTGTGGGGGGGAGAAAGAGACCAACATGACCATTTGCTTGAGTCCAGATCTGGTCTCAAGTCACTGGATCAAACTGTAGAAGCAGGAGAATGAAGTCTGAATTCAAGTCCTTTTAGTTTAGTTTATTTTATTTCGGTTGTATACAAAAAGCAAGATTTTTTTTTTTTACAACAAAAGAAGAAAGCGGCTAACCGAAAGGGTCGAGGCTGAAGCTATCAAGCTTATAAGTGCCCTAACCTGTGATTTCACGAGAAAACGACGCATGATGTACCTCTCTGACTGTAAAGCCGTGGATCTTCTGTCCTGGGCGGTACTGACAAGCCCTCTCCTGAGCCGAAGAGCTATTCAGCCTCCATGTACGCTGCTGTGCATTGAAACTGGAAAAACACACAAGTTCAATTGTTAATAGCATACTAATTTTTTTTTTTTACCATCTTTGCACAAACAAATACATTTCTATAGCATTAGGGTCGTATTCTGCACCCTGTGTGACACTATTAATCAGGGTTCTTACACATTTTGACCGATGGATTTCCAGGACTTTAAACCAAATGTCCATGACCAAATTGAAATCTCGGTATAAACATGAACATTTTAGAAAGTGTGGCATATTGAGAGCGTACGCCGGCTTATATTTTGAGCGTTTTTCTTTAAAAAACATCTTAATTATTTCAAACTCGGCGTAAATGAACATGCGATTATAACAAATCTCCATTTCTTTTCCAAAACCTTTATGATTTAAGTTTTTCCATGACTTTTCCAAAACTTTTATGATTTAATTTTCATGACTTTTCCAGCCCTCGAAATGACCATTTTAAAATGCCATGACTTTTCCAGGTTTTCCATGACCGTACGAACCCTGATTAATTCTTATAAACAATATACGTGTGAATAATTCGTCAAATTCATTGCATCAGCTGCTGTTTTGCAAGTTATAGACACCAGGGTTCTTACACATGTTGACCGATGGACTTTTCCATGACTTTTCCAGGACTTTAAACCAAATTTCCATGACCAAACTGAAATCTCGATATAAACATTAACAATTTAGAAAATGTTGCGTATAGAGAGCGTACGCCGCCTTATATTTTGAGCGTCTTTCTTTAAAAAAACATATTAATTATTTCAAACTCGGCGTAAAGGAACATGTGATTATAACAAATTTCCATGACTTTTCAAAAACTTTTATGATTTAATTTTTTTCCATGACTTTTCCAAAACTTGTATGACTTTTCCAGGTCTGGAAATGACCATTTTAAAATGTCATGACTTTTCCAGGTTTTCCACGACCGTACGAACCCCGATTAATTCTTATAAACAATATACGTGTGAATAATTCTTCAAATGCATTGCATCAGCTGCTGTTTTGCAAGTTATAGACACGAAAATAGTTCAACAGAAGCTTTTATTGAGACGCTGAAGCGGGATGTCTTATTGTGAAGGACGGCTCTAAGGTCCCGGATGTGTACGGCGTTGATGGTCATGTTTGGTGACCCTGGAATAATTTCAATATATCTATATATAAAAAAACAGCAGCGTCATCATTCATCACGTCGTCGCGGACACGTGTTGGACATGTTGACGTTTTAACTCACCTGAGCTGTCGGAGTTTCCCCAGCGCCGACTTCGTTTGTCTAAACATGGCGTCGTCACGGTCTGTCTTCTAAACGTCCGTGAGCTCACAGTACGTCGGGCTGTTTGTACTTTTAATCAACCTTTTAATGTCGATAATTCAACATTATTTCGGCTGCGCATCCCGGGACGGCGTCCTCTGCTGTGTAGTGCCGTTTGACACAGGACAGTTGCTCACATAAACATGGCCGCCGCGCCTGCGCAGATCGAAGATCTGACGGATATTCTCTCTCCATTGAGACCCATCCAGCCGCAATGTCGCTCTACGCATGCTCGTTTCCGATTGGTCGAGCTGGAATGAAGAGCAGATGTGATTGGCTGTCCAGTAACGGCGCTCATATTACAGAACCGTGACTGGAAGGGGGAGATTTTGAAGGGCAGTAATATTACAACATATTTTTGTTGTTGTAATTTACAATGTAAGGTTAATTCATTTAAAGTTATTTTAAGATTTTAGAAAAAAAGTGTTGTTACACACTATTTTTTTGAATAAAAAACATTTTGTTAATGGAATTTTTTTAAACAAAGTTTTGTTTCCCAAACATTGGGGGGATTTGGGGTTTATTGATATGATTGGCTGTCATATTACAGAACCATGACTGGCATTTCAAGGGCAGTAGTATTACAACATGTTGTTGTTGTAATTTACAATGTAAGGTTAATTCATTTAAAGCTATCTAAATATTTTAGAAAGAATTGTTGTTGCACACTATTTCTTCCTAATAAAAAATACTTTGTTAATAGAATCTTTTTTAAACACAGTTTATTCCCCAATTTTTGGGTTGATTTTTGTTTTATTGTAATGCACCTTTCACCAAGTCGAATTATTTGTATGCGTAACGTACTTGGCAATAAACAGTTATGGTTATCATCTTCCGCTATTTCCATTGAGTTGTAATTACGTCTCCCGGCCAGCAGATGTCGCTGTAACATCATGTAAGTCCCAGTAGTTGAGTACGGCGAGTAACTTTATTAGGTGACACTTCCAAAATGTTCCACTCAGGGATTCCCAAAAGTAGGAAAACATCATGAAAGTGAAACTGAATAACCTTTAATGAGATAAAAAATAAAAAAGTGGATAAAGTCTACATATACGATTTAAATACATTAATACTGCCGTCTTCAGTGTCGTCTTTTACAATGACCACGACATTGCAATCCGCATCTAAATAAAGACACTCACTTTTAAAGAAGATAGATATCTACAGAGGACATTAGTACATTTTATTATTATGATTGGTAGTTGGTTGTTGTTAAATGTTATTGTCTCCACTTGCAGATTTATTTATAGTCTGAAAATGACTCACTGGTGCAAATGACTCACCGGCTACAAGTTGTTAATCCAAGTATTTGTTGTCTGCAGCCTCAATAAATCTTTCTTCAACGCGTCCTTTCTTGTTTTATACTTCAATTTCATTCGCCTTAAAGAAGACGATTCCTTTATTCGAGCAGCTTAAAAGCTACAAACCCCTCAAATGATAATTTCACAAAAACCTACATAGGATGCAAATATTCAGTATTTTCTTTATTAATACACACTGCCTGCTCGTATCTGGATGAAGATATTTTCGAAGGTCGTGGGACAAAAAACAACAACAACTGATCCCTCATCGTTTCAGAGTTCTGCAGGTTTACCATGTGGGAGGAGGATTACACCTCTATTTATTTATACACGCTGCAGCCTGTAGGTAAAGCCCGCCGTAGTAGCGGAGGTCAAATAACCCAAACTCGCCAAAATACACAACGGCGCTTTCTTTTATTACACTCTAAAGATTAGGCGATAAAGCGGGCGACCTTTAGGCCTCCATCACATCCCAGTTATCAGAGTCCCCTAAACCAATCGCTACGCAGCAAATAGGCGTGTTTTTGTGTGTGTGTGTGTGTGTGTGTGTGTGGGGGGGTGGCTGTCATTGTCTGGCTGCACCGACCAATCAGACGTGCTCTGTCATCGCTGACGACTTCGTTCGGCTGTTTGGAGACTTTTGGTTCCCACAAGGATTATAAACTTTATTCGTAATGTTTGCCTGAAGCCAATCGGCATGGTAACCATGACGCAATCACCAGAGCACCAAACCCAGGTGGTGCATGTTTAGTTTGATTGTTGTTGTTGTTGTTGTTGTTGTTGTTCTTCTTCTTCTTTCGCCCTCCTCTTCTTCTTCCTCTCTCCCTTTTCGTCTTCTCTTCCTCCCTCCTCTTCATCTTTTTCTTCTTCTCTCCACTCTCCTCTTCTTCTCCTCCCCCTCTTCTTCTTCTACTGTCCCCCCTCTTCTTCTTCTTTTTCTTCTTTTTCTTCTTCTCTCGCCCTCCTCTTCTTCTTCCTCTCTCCCTTTTCTTCTTCTCTTCCTCCCTCCTCTTCGTCTTTTTCTTCTTCTCTCCACTCTCCTCTTCTTCTTCTCTCCACTCTCTTCTTCTTCTCTCCATGCACTCTCCTCTTCTTCTCCTCCCCCTCTTCTTCTTCTCCTCCCCCTTCTTCTTCTTCTTCTTCTTCTTCTTCTTCTTCTTCTTCTTCCAGCATCGACCTTCCATTCTTTAGTAGAAGTTTCTCTCATGTGACGACAAAACAGAATAATCCCAGAAAGGTATTAAAAGGTATGACACCGTCCCTCCAGACCTTCCATTGAGAACACCCCCTACCACACACACACACACACACACACACACACACACACACACACACACACACACACACACACACACCCCTCGCGCTTCCACTGACTGCATGTGGGATATTTTCCAGCGTCATGAATAGAAAGCCTTGGCGAGGACCACGGAGAGGTGGGTTTTTCCTCTTCTTCTTCTTCTTCTTCTTCTTCTTCTTCTTCTTTTTTGGCGGAGCGCCGGCCTCCACCGCCGGGAGCCGCTCGGCAGGAGGAACGTCGACCACGCGACGCCCCAACGACACGCAGCACGCCTTCATCTCCACCCGGAGCCATGAAACATCTCAAAAGTGACATCATTTCCGTGGCATGTCACTCTTTTCCGAGGACTTTCTTCAGACAGCCGTTTCATATCGGTGCTGCTCGGAAATAGTCATTAATTTTATTTTCATCCGTTGTTATTTCACATAAAGATGTTTTTCAGGAACCGTCAACTCTACAGGATGTGAAAAGGCTTTTTCTTGTGTGTGTGTGTGTGTGTGTGTGTGGGGGGGGGGGGGCGACGTGCATCTAGCCTCGTTAATTTAACCCCCTCCGACGTTGCAGCGGGACGTAATGCAAAGGAGAGATCCATCAAAAAGTTGTAAACAAAAGAAATAAAAGAGCTTTTCCATGTTTTTTAATGTCCACACGTTCGAAGAAGAAGAAGAAGAAGAAGAAGAAAAGAAGAAGAAGAAGAAGAAGAAGAAGAAGAAGAAGAAGAAGAAGAAGGCCTCAGCTCATCAGCTCCCTGCGGTTTGCAGGATATAAAAAAAACTCTTAAAAAAACTATCGTGACATACTGTATAGGATTATGCTGTGGCGTCGGGAAAACTGAAGCAAACTAAGTTATTTCTCGTTTCATGGTGACCTTAAGGTCGACTGAAGGACGGCGTGGCCCTCTGTGGAGATCGAACAGGCTCCTCCCCCTTCTGCTCTTCACGCCCTGATTTGAATGAAGCGATGAATAAATACACGGCGGTGAAGCTACGTGTGTGGGCGGCGTAGTACGGCACGCAAAATAACAACATGTGATACCCGACACGTCTCATGCTCTGTGTGTGTGTGTGTGTGTGTGTGTGTGTGTGTGTGTGTGTGTGTGTGTGTGTGTGTGTGTGTGGACTTCAAGATTGGTCTTAAAGGGCCAGTTCGCTCGATTTAGGAGAATTTCATTGGCCGAAAAGGAATCAAAAAATATATAGGTGAGGGTTGAAGGTATAAGGAGGGGTGAGGCCCTTACCTCACAGCCAGGTCGATGGAACTCTGAATGTCGATCCCTTTGGTGAACGCAGGGCTTTTATTGTGAAAGGGGAGAACAGCGGTCGACCTGCTGTGCCCCGCCTCTTGTCCAGGTTGCTGTCTCTCATTGGTTGAGGCCTCAATGAGAGACCTCATTGGTCTAGGCCTGTCTCTCATTGGTGAAGACCTTCAGAGTAAAAGTCTGTAGATGCAAGCCTTCCAAAACAAGTATTGGACACATATAACCAAAGCCAGTAAGCAGTCGTCCCGATAGCAGCCTGCTGTGTATGGATCTATTACTGAATTAATGATCTATTATTTAATTAATTGAACAGCGGCGCCGTGGCATTTCGGGTTGGAACCGGTCGGCGCCATCAGTGCCGAGGTTCATCTCCCTGCCTTCATCACTCTCTTCACAAAAAGGGCAAATAAAGGTTGACATCTTATAAAGTAAATGATCTCCGGCTATTTAGTTTAGTTCCGGTACATCCCCAATCTGGATGTTACTTAAATGAATTATCATATTTCAGTGAATTAAAACATGTTTAAAGGTAGTAAAGAAAACTTATAGCCGAGATTTTTGTCTCCCTTTCTTAAAAAAAAGAGGAGTTTTGGGGCAATGTGTGTTGGAATGAAGGAGAATTAAAGTAAGACGCAATTAGTGCCGCTGCTGCTGTTGTAAAAACTTATTTTTTTAATACATGTGTGTTATGCAGAGTCTAATTAATAAGAAGTGAAATACGGAGCTGCGTTCCGAGTGCGCGTCCCTCGGGGCTCTTTGCCGGCCCATCTGACGCCTCCCGCTTCGCCTTTTCTTTGCTTCTTCTTCTTCTTTGCACCGAAATGTCAATTTCTCCCCAGACCCTCTAAAAGAAAATATATTATTAGCGCACATTTTTCGATGGATAGCTGGCCCCCATCCTCCTCCTCCTCCTCCTCCTCCTCCTCCTCCTCCTCCTCCTCCTCCTCCTCCTCACCCTCACCTCTGGGGCCAATTAGGGAGCCGCAGCAGGAAAATAAATGAAGCTCGCTGGCAAAACAGCGTTTACTCTATTAAGAAAAGAAACACTTGCTCTTCATTTGGAGATCTCTCTCTCTCTCTCTCTTTCTCTCTCTCGCCCTCTGATCTGAAGAGGAATTAGCGAAGGCTGATAATCCGTTTGATCTCGCAGGTTTTTGCATTTGTTGCCAACTCATGGATTCCATTTACGCTAAAGGTGCGTTCACACCGAAAGCGATGCGATTTTTCCGCGTCGCCCAAAACGCGTGAGTTTACTCGCTCGACCGTTTCCGTGTTCACGCCACAAGCGTCGAGGGCTTATCTCCGTATATCGTAGCATTCGTTCACTTTGAAAGAAGTTTGTAGTGTGTCTGCGCTCCATGGTCTAATTCAATTCCCAAAAGTTACGAGGAATTCCAAAAACGTGTTGAAATCCAGTTGCTTTAAAAAAAGAAATTGCCCAATAATCAGTTTTTTTCAACACTAAATACGATAAATATCCGCGGTAACGTCACCTGTATGAATATTAAAGACCCACAGTGGGGAGTTGGATTCAGTTTCAGGTTTCTACTGACATTTAAAATTAAAATACTTTTTAATCCTCTCGTGAATCAACGTGAAATCCGACGCTAAGTCACAGCTCGTATACTTCCGATAATATATACGTGTCGCTACATGATTATAGTCTTTTTAAACTATTACTTAAATAATAAATGTATAACATATCACGTGAATCCCGTCAATCAGTCGGAAATCTCTGTGTCGCCGCAATCAAAATAGGCGACTAAAAAGTGGGCGGGCTTAGCGGCTCAGAGGAGGAGTTGCCCCCTGGTGGTCAGGAGAGATAACGCAGCTTTAACACATGAAAGACCACAGACGCACACGGCGGTAGAAGTTTCGAGTTCACCTGTGTTTCAGATTTCGGGGCGTCGATTCCCGAAGTTTTACGCAAATCTGTCCGTAGCCGCTAAGCCCGCCCACTTTTTAGTCGCCTATTTATTTAGTCGGCAATGTTCAATCTTTACTGGCAAAAGACGCTCAAGATGCTCTGACTTCTGTTTCTTAACTCGAGGTTCTCTTCTTCTCAAGGTCTTCCTCACTTGAGTTATCACCTGAATCTAACCCTAAACTTAACCCTAAACCCAAGAGTTAACCTTCGAGTTGACGCTAATCCGGACGGACGCTCGCCCTCTTACCTCGGACGCCTCGGGCTCTGCTGCTTTTGTGTTGGACTCCGGTGAAATATATATATAAAAAATAAAAAAGGTGACACACACACACACACACACACACACACAGGATGTAGCCTCTTTAGCGCCGGTTGAACCGACACGTTGCCTCCGTGCATAAAGGGGGAAATCGATGCGACGTGAGGCCGCCGGGTTCAAACCGTTATTGGCTGTGATTCCTCCGCGCAGGTGTTGTTGTGGGTTCGGCATCGAGCTCCCGGCGGTTAACCGCACCTCGGGTTTGTGTTCTCACCGTGAATATACCTCCGAAAGAAATTTGAACTTATGTTAAATCTTTGTTCACGATTACATCTAACACCCATTGGAGGTCTAAACTCTAAACTCTGCATGCAATGTACCTACAGATTAGAGTGTTATCCAATCTCCATGAAGCCGGCCGCTGGTTTAAATAATACAGTGAGCATAGACTTCTATACAACCAGAGGAGTCGCCCCCTGGTGAGAGAGAATGCAGACTTTAACACATGACGCATAGACTTCTATACAACCAGAATAATCGCCCCCTGGTGGTCAAGAGAGAGAATGCAGCTTTAACACATGAAGCATATACTTCTATACAACCAGAGGAGTCGCCACCTGGTGAGAGAGAATGCAGACTTTAACACATGACGCATAGACTTCTATACAACCAGAAGAGTCGCCCCCTGGTGGTCAAGAGAGAGAATGCAGCTTTAACACATGAAGCATATACTTCTATACAACCAGAGGAGTCGCCCCCTGGTGGTCAGGGGAGAGAATGCAGCTTTAACACATGACGCATAGACTTCTATACAACCAGAATAATTGCCCCCTGGTTGTCAAGAGAGAGAATGCAGCTTTAACACATGACGCATATACTTCTATACAACCAGAGGAGTCGCCCCCTGGTGGTCAGGAGAGAGAATGCAGCTTCAACACATGAAGCATATACTTCTATACAACCAGTGGAGTTTCCCCTGGTGGTCAGGAGAGAGAATGCAGCTTTAACACATGAAGCATATACTTCTATACAACCAGATGAGTCGCCCCCTGGTGGTCAGGAGAGAGAATGCAGCTTTAAGACTGTAGGTTTTAAGAAGTGGAGGTTTCCACATAGACGTGACAAAATAAACAAAAGGCATCCTGCGTCTACTCACAATAGGAAAAGGAGTTTATCGTGTATTATTTAACGAGTTTTGGCGTGTTTAAAAACCCGCCTAATGCACGCAGCATTTTGAAGGAAAAGGGTATAAAGGACATTTCCTGTGAAGTCTGGGGAATAAGTGAAGGCTCACATCGTGCTCCGAGAGTTCAATCAGGGGGAGTTGTGTCTCTCCCTGTTTGAGGAGCCTTCCTCGGCTGTGACCTCTGGAGAGGACGGGTGAGAACTTTGCCGCGATGAATCTTCAAAGTTAGTTTGCCCTCCACCCACACGGCTGTATCTCCAATTCCTGCATTTGCTTTCAAGCTTGCACTCTCCCCGGCTCCTCAGCCCCCCCCCCCATACTCAGTCTATCTCCACATCGTCGTGTGTGCACATCCAGTCCGTCTCATTCCCCATATCTGTGTGTATAAGATTCAGTCTGTTCCTACACAAGGAGTTTGTATATCTCGCCCATCTGCTCTCAGCAAGGGGAGAGTCTGAAAAGTCATCCATCTAAATGCATTTCACCTTTACGTTATCTCGCTCAGTTCAAATAAATATTTACTCAACCTGTGTCATATTAATGAGTTCTTCTTATAAAGACATCTTTCAATGAGGCCGTTTTCTTTTTTTTTTTCTTGCTACGATTTCAAACAAATGTCTTTCAAGATCCACTGAAGATTATATATTTAAACAATTAATTTGATCCTTTGTCTGATGTAGGATAAGTTTGTTTATGCAGTTAAAAAACATCATGAAAACATGATTATGCAGTTTGAATGTGTTAAGCCTCATTTACTGGTTACATTGAACTAATATCGAAAGATCAAATATCGTAAAAAGCGATTTATGACCCCCTATTAATGTACGATATTTTTCTGCTAATGTCTGTCTTTTCTTTATATCTTTAGTTTTCTTTATTTTAAATTTTTTCCCCTATTTTTCTTATACTATGTTTTTTTCACGTTTGTTTTTGTTCAATAAAACTGAATGAAATCAATAAATTAAAATTGAAAAAAACAACCTAGTAACATGAAGCATGATTGATGATAAATGTTTTTGTTTATTGAAAACATCATGAATTAAAACCAGTGTGGGAAACCAGGCGGCGGCCTCCGGTTCTGTCTTAAAACTTGCATTCTCTCGACCGACCAGCAGGGGGCGACACCTCCTCCTTCGTCTTCACAGGAAGTTAGCTGTCAGGCAACAGAACCACTCCGTCGGGTCGAGGAAAAGACGTAAACTAGACGTGACGAGCGACTCTCGGGAAAGTCGAATCTCATCTTCAGTCACTGGTTCATTCATTTCTGTACAGACAGGTCGCTGTTGAGTTTCATATGCGCGTATGTTTTTAGGAGCGCCACAAGACGAGTGAGAGATGTCCGACGTTGTGAAAACATGTTGATTTTGAGGTGTACTGTCCCTTTAAATGTCCCTCTGGTTGACCCTCATCCACCTGCATGACTTGTAGG
>CM070098.1:20252334-20347334 GCA_036178185.1 Liparis tanakae
CGTCCTGCAGAGCTGAAACCCACACTGTCCATTTCAAGAATCTATTTCATCTGGAATTAAGTCAGTTTCTGTTCGGTGTGAACGAAGGCAGCATGTGAGATGTGCACATATATATATATATATATATATATATATATATATATATATATATAAGTTGTTCAGAATCTAATATATATATATATATATATACTAATATATATATATCAAAAAATATATATTAATCTAATATATATATATATATCAAAAAATATATATATTAATTTATATATATATATATATATATATATATATATATATATATATATATATATATATATATATATATTAGATTCTGAACAACTTATGTGAAGGGTATAAGCTTTGTTATTGTTTCCATGTTTAATTTGTGTGTTTCTAAGTGATCAATGGGGATATAAAATATAAAAATTGTAAATTGTTCCAGCACCGAGGGAGGGGGGCTGTGGACGCTCAACGCGTCGCACTAAAAAGTTATCGTCCCACGACGTTACGGAAGAAACCCCACAGAGAAATTAAACGTTTCGCTTTTCTTTTTGTTGCTTTTTTACTTTCCCTTTGCTGCCGCGTGACGACGACAGCGAGAGTTAAGATCTTAGATGAGTTCGGTCTTTACTGGTCCCACCGCGGGGACAGCGCCAGACTACGGCAACAAGAGAGGTTCAGAAACAGAACAAAGACAACACTAGTGGCCATTTGTCTATCAAATAAAACGATCACTCCTTTGGAGTTAACGCAGCCAAAATAAAGTAATGTCATTTGCCGTATTCCATTATTGTTAAATTTATTTACTAAATAAACAAAATGCTGACACTGCCTCTCTGTGCTGGTAAAAACACCCCAAAACTCTTCTAATATATGAAAATATAGCCTAAACTACAATGGGCACTCGGTAGAGCGCATACCTTCGCCTATCACAAGATTGAATTATGAACAATTTGGCACTAGTTTCACGCAAATCGGAGGCCAATTAACCGAGATATCGCAAATTTACGTTTTTCACCTTTTTGCGACCTTGACCTTGACCTTTGACCCAATCACTCCCAAAAACTAATCGATTGTTCCTTGGGTCATGACCAATCATCCCACCAAGTTTCATAAGAATCGGCTCAGTTTTGTCTGATTTAGACGAATAACGGACAAACGGACAAACATATTCACAAATAAATACACGCCGGCCAAAACATTACCTTCTGCATTTTCATTGCGAAGGTAATAAGCAATGAATAATTAATATTACTTTACAATAAAACTAATGAGTAAAAATTAAATAGCTCCAACAAAAACAAATAACCAAGCAGTAAATGTATATTCTTAAACACACAGTAAATATAATCTTATGAGACTAAGTTTGTTTTATGACGTGTTTCTCTCGGGACTACAGATGAAAAACAGCCTCCTGGCTATAATGTTTACAGAAATGTGTTTATTAAAGTGCACTCAAATAAACAAAAGGGACAAATAAATGCATCGTAAATAAGTAAACAACAACAACAAGGAACCTTGAGAAGAGGCTCACACTCCTCGTGTGAAGAGGCCGTTGTGTGTGTGTATCCGCAGGTACAGGTGAACGCCATAGTGAAACACCCCCCCCCCCCCTCCCCCCGGGTTCCCATGGAAACAAGCTCGGCAACTTGCACACATGTGAAGGTGTCGGAGAGAGAAAGAGAGAGAGAGAGAGAGAGAGAGGGGCAGCATGTGCTCATCATTGAGTCAACGCGTCTGTGACTACACACTCTGTAGATGGCTGTGCATTGTTGTGTGTGTGTGTGTGTGTGTGTGTGTGTGTGTGTGCACGGGTGACTGCTTCATCGTTTGCATGCCTGCACATATTTGCATATCGACTTCTGTTTGACTTTGGCCGGCCGCAATTGTTTGCACACACACACACACACACACACACACACACACACACACACACACACACACACACGTGGCCGACGCGTCAGTGTATGTGTGTGTGTGTGTGTGCGTTTGTGTGCGTGTGGGTTGGAAGACAAGAAAGAGTACATTTGGAGTTTCTTTTCATATTTTGGAGAAGACAAGCACACAACCGGTTTACAGACGTCTTCTTCTTCTTCTTCTTCTTCTTCTTCTTCTTCTTCTCCTCTCATACACACACACACACTTTTTGACACACATGTCCATTTGTGCGGGCTTTGATCATGGTGTTATTATTTATTAAAGGACGCTCCCCCCTTCATTTGAGGTGTTTCTCTCATCGTTATTCCGCTCCCTCTTCCTCTTTTTGACTCTCCTTCCGTTTCACCTCGTCTGCGTCTCGTTTTTCTTTCGTTGTCATCGTGTCCGTCTACGACCCTCTCACTCGTTGTCCCCAGATTTATTGCCCATGTCCTCTCTCTCTCTCTCTCTTTCTCTCTCTCAAAATTCCAAAATTCTTCTTTCTTTTTTTTTTTTTACAAAAAGTCTATGTAATAAGCAGTAAAATAAAATATGTGAATAAGTGCCTACGGGCCAAAGTTCATAATACAAACTTTAAAATGCATTTAGAGTTACCCCCCCCCCCTCTCCCCCTCCCCCTCGTCTTCCTCTTTATACCCTCTTACCCTTTGGTCACTCTATCGTTCTCATTCTGTCATTCGTCTGGTTTCTCTTTCTTTCTTACGGTCATTCATTCCTTCCTTTAAAAAAATGGAATAAAACATTCTCATACAGTCATCCCCCCCTCCTCCCCCCCTTCTCACACTTTCACTTCCACTCTCACTCTCACGGCGTCTCCGTCTCTTCTCGGTTTGTTCTCTCCTCCTCCGTCCTTGTTACTTTTCTCTCTCTTTCTCTCTCTCTGTCCTTCTCCATATGCCTCACGTCTTGTTTCTTTATCTCTGTGACTCAGTCTTTCCTTCTCTCTCCGTCTGTCTCTCTCTCTCTCTCTCTCTCTCGTCTGACTCACCCCCCTCTCTATTTTATTCTCTCTCTCCGTCTTTTATTCTCTCGCTCCGTCTGCCCTCCGTTTCTGTCTCGATGCGTCCTTTCTTCCGTCTCGTCCTCGCCGTCCTCCCGCGTGTCCCGTCTCTAACCTTCCCCCTATGTTGATCCCCTTCCTTCCTTTCCTTGTCTCTACTCATTCACTCTGCACTTCCTGTCGCCCCCCCCATCCCCCCTCCCTCTCACATCTCCCCCCTTTTTCAGTATCTGTCTCTCTTTACTTAGTGGTCACACCGAATATGGGCGCAAATCCTCTCCGCCTTTTTTCTGTCCATCATCCTGCTCCCTCTGTGTACAGCCTGATTGACTTAGACCCCCCCCCCCCCACACACACACACACGCTCCTCCGAAAGCACTCACTCCACCCATATGAATCCGAATTAGCCTGCGTTGCCCGCGGCGACCTCCATCTTAATAAGTATGTTGTTTATGGGCCTATAAGCAAAATGTTGCCTGCACAGCTCATTACTGTTGAGTGGGGAGGGAAACTCCCAGGAGGCAGTGCCCACTCACACACACACAAACACACACACACACACACATACACACAAACAAACACACACACACACACACATTTCCTTCATGCATTTCACATGCATCAGGCCTTTCTTGAACATTGCACAATAGAGCAGGATTTGGTGCCGAGGCCCTAATAAGGCACCCGTAGGTTTATAGATGGTTACTAATGTCCTCGTTAAAGGTCGTTAGAGGTCGTTAAACCCTGTAGCGTTGCCTTATGCATAACATATAAGCAATAATTGTGACAACTTTTAGGTTGCCAGGTTGCCTGTTGTCGGGGGAGGAGGAGGAGGAGGAGGAGGAGGAGGGGGTGGAGGGGAACTCCTCCAATGCCGACATTTACCAGCTGGAGGAGTGCTGCAGAACATCTGGACCCAAAATGTAATCCTCCATAGTTAATGACCGAACATCTGTAACCGAGCAGCGTAGTTAAAAGGATGAGAGCATCCCACAAGGTTTATTTGATTTATTTGTTTTCAGCCTAAATCGAATATCTCATCAGGAAGTGGATGAATGTGTCATGAGGAAGTAAACCATTTTCTGTCTCATCAGGAAGTGGACAAATGTGTCATGAGAAAATATACACATTTTTGTCTCATCAGGATGTAAATGAATGTGTCATCAGGAAGTGGACCGATGTCTCATTAGGAAGTGGATGAATGTCTCATCGGCAAGTGAACGTATGTGTCATCAAGAAGTGGATAATGTCTCATCAGGAAGTGAATAACGTCTCATCAGGAAGTGGATAATGTCTCATAAGGAAGTGGGTAATGTCTCATAAGGAAGTGGATAATGTCACATCAGGAAGTGGATAACGTCTCATCAGGAAGTGGATAATGTCTCATAAGGAAGTGGATAATGTCTCATCAGGAAGTGGATAACGTATCATCAGGAAGTGGATAATGTCTCATAAGGAAGTGGATAATGTCACATCAGGAAGTGGTGCTGTTTAAAGGGGGGACTCTGTCTGCTCATCCTGCTGGCTTCTTTATCTCACTTCACAAATCTTTCTTTCTCTTTCCTTTCTCTCACTCCACCCGTCCGTCTCGATCTGAATCAAGTCTGACTCCCACAAAAAGCACCAATTAAACTCACAATTTCAATATCCATGGGATGCAAGTAATTGGATCCATTAAATAATATCATGCGCTCAATAAGAAAGAGAGAGAGAGAGAGAGAGAGAAAAAAAGGGATTAAAAAAAAGTGCCGGGCGTGTTTAATTTAACAAGCTCGTTTAGTGTCGAGTGAAGTGATACTCGTTTTAGGTCGTTGGGAATGAGCGGCCCGGGGGCGTGATTCCCGCTTCGGGGAAACACCTTCACACAGAAACACTTTCATCCACCTTTACTTCCTCCCGTGGCGTCAAAACGGAGAGAGACGGCGTCCGCAATGTTGCACAAAGTCAAACTTTTTCTTTTAAAAAGGACCATGGTGGTGGTTTTTTCGTGGCCCAGTTTTTTCCAACAACCCCGAGACCCGGTAGTTTCAGGACGCCGCGGATAGCGACTAGCAAAGATGTGAAACTGGCTCGATACACATGGAAATCGTAATAAAATACATTGAAATGTACTTTTGAGTTTTTCCATCTGTCCTGGTCCCCACCAGGGGGCGCTACATACGCTCAAAAGGCCTGACGACCGTTGGGCTCCCTCAAAACATTGGCATTAAAAATTATAAACACTTGCTATCGTGGGTATAACCCAACTGGAGACCCGCAGGTTAGCCGGTAGGAAGATAAATCAGTCACCAGAGATTTTTTTTTTTTTGTCTTTTTTTGTTGATTTTATTATTTTTCAGTAAAAAAAAGAAAAAAGAAATTGTAATTTTTTTGCATTATTTTTTTTGTTGAATTTTTTTGTAAATTCTTTTTAAAATTGACAAAAAAATACAATTTCACAATAAAACTTTTTTAGTGCACGTGAGCGCCACCCACTGGTTTGTTCTGCATGGCGCTCTTACGGTTCACGAGTGACGGAACCTCGTGGGAAATGTAGTCTTTGTTGTAAAGAAAAAAACTACGTGTGTCCGTTGATTCATGGCCAAATTATAAAACCGTAAAAAACTGAATATCTGTTGACGACATCACAACAAATGATGGTGATGTACTGCTTACATTCTAAAAATAGAGTATCTATATTTTTAGAAAACAAATAAGTGAGTCAGGCGTCACGCTTAAAAAAAGATTGTTTTGATACTCCGAGAAACTCGTCCAATTATTGTCGTGTCTACCTTCCTCCACCGGCTGGAGAGTTGGAAGTTGGGAGACATAGTGACTGCAGGAGTGACAGTTTGTGACACTTGAACACATGTCGACACTGTGAGCGAGTTGGGGAACAGATGGCCCGAACTGTGTGTGTGTGTGTGTGTGTGTTCCGTGACACGAAGTGTGAGATCGGGCATGCAGAGTCAAACCCACAAATTAATACGTCGAGAAAAAACAAACACGGAGAGTGTGACATCTGCGACGTCGCGCCGGTTGTCGCCCGCCTTTCAAGTCCCTCCGCGGCGCCGCCGCCGCCGTCGAGAGAGAGGCGGGGTCACGCGAGTCGAGACGCGAAAAACGAAACCCGACAAAGAGACAATCCGCCTCCGCTCTGGTCCTCTTTACGTCTGTGAAGTGGTGTTTCTCTCATATATTCGCTGTTTGTCAAATCCTAATTGGAGTCAAACTCGAGGGCGAGCGGTCGCTGAATGTCTGACAACGCTCAGCATCAAGGTTCTAACGCTATTTGTAGGAAATAGTGAACGCGAAGCATCTCATCCGGTTCATTTATATACTTTAAGTTACTCAAAGGAACTTTAAACTGGTGATGAAATCTGAGACCTGTATACGACATAATGAAGGACCGTTTCAAATATAATACAGTGTTCTTAATGCTTCCCATCAGGGTTGATTACGAAATCAAGCAAAACTATTTATGGCACACTCCTTTAGCCCAGGTGCCAGTGAGGCCAACCAGCAACCAGCCCCCCCCCCCCTGAACCAGAACCAGAACCCTCAGAGCCTTGCTGAAGTACAATGAGAGGTTTTCTAAAGGAAAGTCTGGTGCTTGGAAAAAAAACACTACACAGGGACCGCACAGGGACCGCCAAAGTCAACACAGAATTAAAGTTCCCTTTGGTAGCTTTAAGTTAGTTTAGACATTACAGCAACAGACTGTAGTGGAAGTGGTTTACAGCAGACATGGCAGATTTAGGAATAAGGTGGATGGAATATGAGAGCTGAACAAAATTAGAGCTTTTTACTTTACATTTGGATACTTTTTCTTTATCTTGCTTCAAAATCCCTGTTAACTGTTGATGAAACAAAACCTTTAGCAGATTGGTTTGGGGCCTGTGGAAGGATAAGGTCCTGACTAGTGATATACTATTGCTAAGTTGTTTTACCAAAGTCCAATATTTACTCTTTTTGTTCATGTTTGATCTCCAACAAACCCTGAGAAAACTACATTTCTCTCTACCTCCCCAATAGTAGCTAGCCTATGCCATCCGTGTCCGCTGTTTGGTGCTAAGCTAGTAGCATACTCAACTTTCTTTTCCAGAAAAAGCTTCTGTAAAACCAAGACAATGAGCCACAAGGAGCCGTGAAGGTCAGTAAGAGTTGGGTGGAACATGGCCGTTGTCATTTAGGAACAATCTCTTTTATTTCAATTAATTTGATCCAGAGAAATTCTCAATGGGCTTAAAACCATCTTTAAAAAACACACACGTTGCAACGGTTGTTAAAGTGTAAGTCGCTTATATTTCGACTCTTTCAGGCGACGTAATAATCCAGACAAATGTCTTGAATGAAGTGAAACAATAACTACATGACAGGCTCACACTGGGGCTTGGGTAATCCACTGTCAACAACATTTGCGAGCCTCATCTCCGACATCGAGTTGCGATCTCTCTCCAGGCGGCAGAACGACGCCGAGGAATCTGTTCTTTGTCTAAACTCCCGAGAGACGCACGTAATTACTTTTCCGTGAAATCAACACATTGTGAATTTTATTTTTTTTCCGTGTCATTTTTGTTGATAATTGAATTCTATAAACCCAGAGGCCAAAAAGAAGAAGAAAAGGAACTTGAGCTAACGCACATACACAGAGTAAGAAATGAAAAAACGTGTCCCGGTGTTGACTCGTCGTATCTGTGCCATTAGTCGACGTATCTTAATCCTCGTGGCGTCAGAGAGGACGCCGCCAGATTGACTGACGCGGCCCAAAAAACTAAAATAATTGCCTTAAAAATAACATTTACAACCACGACAGATATGCACACACACACACACACACTCAAGACTATCACATCGACGCAGACGCACACATTCACACATATACTCTTGCAGGCGACTACAAAGCGCCAGGCGGTACTGTTTGCTTGTTGAGCTTTCGATGGAGGTGCGATGGGTTCGTTTGATCACCGTCTTATCCACGTCCCAATTACTCCAGTCTGTTAGCTGCCAACGGGAGTGGATGGGAAAGCCAAGAGCGCCTTGAAGTCCACACACACACACACACACACACACACACACACACACACACACACACACACACACACACACACACACACACACACACACACACACACACACACACACACACACACACACACACACACACACACACACACACACACACACACTCACCCACACACTTCAAATTAGGCTTTCTCTACACTTTTGAATTTTTTCTTTTAGATTCTTTTCAGGCCGACATGAATGTGGCTTTTGGCTGATACAAGAAAAATGGAGGAAACCACCTCTTTAGGAGAGCTTTTGTCCGTTTTGAAATTCGGTCACCAGCTGCCAACAATAAACACAAATGAACGATATTATGCGGGATGACGCCGAGAGACGGGGCAGCACGATGTGAATGCTGTTGGGGGGGTGGAATCACATTTTTTTCGGAGGGTCTTTAAGTTTCTTTATAGGTGAAAAGTAAAAATAAGTTTGAACCATCACTTTTGATCGTAGCTTTACGCTGAATTTTACCGCAGTATCTTTAATGCCTCTCATCAAATCTACAACTCTTGGCTTTAGAGTTCCCCCTCACACTTGGAACAAAGACAAAATAATTCAAATAAAAACTGAGAGTTAACTAAAATTGAAACGCAGCATACTTTATTATAAACTATGACTGTTAGCTGAGCGTGCCACTATATGAGACCTTTAGTTTTCGTCTGTCCGTTAAATTCTCGTAAACGTGATTTCTCAGGGACGCCTCGGAGGGAATTTTATCCAATTTGGGGCCGACATAAACTTGGACTGGAGGACGACCTGATTAGATTTGGGAGGTCAAGGGTCACCGTGGACCCTCACATCTGTCTCGTTCTCATGAGCTCCATATCTCAGGAATGCCTTTGAGGGAATTCCATTACATCTGGTCCAAATGGTCAACTCGGACTCCTGGAGGAACTGATTCGAGTTTTCTCGTCACAGGTCAAAGTTCACAACTCTTTGGATTCATGTTCAAATTATCGCAATTTCGCACAAATGTTTAGAACCACGAAAGACAAGGCGATGGCGTTTTGGATGGACATGGACTTAAACTGCTACCGGACTGGTATCCGGAGACGAACGACCACGAGTTGGGAATTCTTGCCCGACTTTTAAGAGATCGCAATCAGTTGGAGTCCAAAACCAAACTGAAGACAGGAGGAGGACCATACCTCACAAAGGCATTAATGAAAAGTGTCTTAAAAACCTGCATTCTCTCCACTGACCAGCAGGGGGCGACTCTGGCTGCAAAAATACGTTTGATTGTATAGAAGTCTATGAGTAAATGACTCTACTTCTCTTGATGTATTCTCTCAGTGGACATTGTAAACATGAGTTTATATCTCAATCTCTAGTTTCAAGTCTTCTATGCATCAGTACAACACATTTGTATTGTACTGATTCTACTCTCCTGAAGGGTTCTTCCCTTTTTCCCCACGTAAAGGGTTGTTTGGGAGTTGTTCCTGATCCGATGTGAGGTTCTGGGATGTCTATATGTGTACAGATTGTAAAGCACTCTGAGGCAAAGTTGTAATTTGTGAGAATGGGCTATACAAATAAACTGAATTGAAATCAGGATGTTCATTTAGTGAATTATGGTCCATTTAGAGTCAAACAGACCATAAAGCAGGGGATGCTGGAGGGCAAACAGTCACATATTTCTTCAAATCTCCATCTCCGACTTCCTGCTATAACTGTCCAGACAGTAAAACGATGCTTTGTATGCTTTAAACCTCCCTCCATCCATCTGGATGAACTGCTGTGGTGTGTTCGTTTAAATCTGAGAGTCGGACTCTCATAATCATGTTCCCAGATCTCAGTACTTATTTTTTGCTAAGTTACATTTTTTATTACTGATTTAAATAAAAGCCCAAATGATGAAACCAAAGTAAAATAAAATGCACTTCAAACCTAGTCAATGCATATTCTGTGCAAGGGAGTATGTCTTCTCGTGGACATAGTTTATGTACTTTAATATTTCGCTGTGCATTACCTCGTTTCTGATGACCGCCTGGTCACCAACGTACATCAGGGGGGAAATATATGCATCAAGCCGGGGGAGAACAGCGGTGTAATAACGGCAGTCAGTCATTTTGCATTATATAACAGCACAGGGAGCCGTGAGAGTGTACAAGGCTCAGCTGTAGAGAGGTCAGGTGTGTATTGACCTCATTTACTATTCTAATCTCTCACACTCACACACACACAGACACACACACACACACACACACGCGCGGCTGTGTCGGCTCAGACTGAAGTCTCCAGCCCGAGGCCATGTGGGTGTGAAGAGACAAGTGTTGGGATGAGGAGTGACACGAGGTTGCGCACCGGGAGGAACAGTCCGCTCGTCTGTCTCTGCAGTCACAAGTTAATAATATTAGATTTGTGTACACGTCCCATGACGCACCGCTACGCCACCGATGACCTCCTTCTCCTCTCGTACATCTGCCACCACCTACCACCGCCTGAATAATACATATACCATGCATTAACCGAACAAGAAATCCACATGTAAAGCAGGATGCAAATGTACTCGCTTCATTCCTGAGGACATTTCACGTATTTATGTGGGATTAGATTCTGGTCTGGAGATATGGGCTATCAAGTATTAAATTAAAATGTCTGGGTGGCTGTAGCTCAGTGAGGTAAGGGGGTTGTCCTGCAACCCCAAGGTTGTGGGTTCGATCCCCGCTCTCCCCCTTAGTTGCAAGTCAACGTGTCCATGAGCAAGGCACTAAACCTCCAGCTGCTCCCCGGGAGCATCGCTGCAGCCCACTGCTCCTTAAAAACTAAGGATGGGTTAAATGCAGAGAATACATTTCATATGTGTATATAACTATATGTAATATGACAATAAAAGTATATTCAATTTGAAGAAAAAAAAACATTTTCCACTGCTAGAAACTAGAAAGTAATCGTGTCCACGTCCTCAAGGCGCCCGTCTTCCTCCTCCACGCCACTTCATTCCTCCAACGATACACTCACAGCCCTTGTAGTCGTTGGAGTCGACGTACTGCACTATAACGCGATCCGACTCCTATTCATACGTTCTTCAACCTTGTCCTTCGTTTCTTGTTTTCCTCCCGACTAAATGGCTTTGAAAAGCTTGAATGCCTCACCGAGAGAGACGCCGCACAACAAGCCTGACCCACCTTGACTCGCTCGCTGGTTGATTTCCTTTTTTCTCGTCGGCTCAATATTTGCTTTTACTGTGGAAACAAAGAATACGACGTATTGACAAGGTGTCAATAACAAAACACTTTAAAAGGTAATGTGTCGGCGACGGTGACACGGGGCTGTGGAAGTGAAGAAGCTGGGGATGAAGGGAAGGAGATATTTCTCGTTAACTTGACAGCAGGGTCATCCAGTCTGCCAGACTCATTGGATGTGTTATAACTCTGTAACGACTCCTTCTGGTCACATGACGTCTGTTCTTCTGTCCATCCTGCAGAGGGATCCTCCTCTTGCTCTCCTGAAGGCTTCTTCACTGTTTTTTCTTTCTATTTCTTTGGAGTTTTCTTCACCATCCGATGTGAGGTCAAAGGTCAGGGATGTATGTGTGGAGATTTGAACATTACTGATGGAGTCCAGGCAGACAAGGGGGGGGGGGGGTAGTGCTCTGCAGCTCTACTCATTTCTTCAACGCGCCTCTTTGAAAAGACATCATTTGAAGCCTTGATCCACTAGTTTGAATGATAATCACACTTCTAATCACGTCTATTGATCCTCTTCCCACACGTGTTCGAGAGCGATGATGAAAGCTGGAGGCTGCGGCACTTTCTTTTTTTTTTTACATTTGAAGACTCGTCTTTAAGCCGAACGGTCACACAAATGGCTGAAGAAATAAGGATTTTTTTTGAGAAATATCCTTGACTTATACCAATTTATTTTTTCACTGCGCCGATGGAAAGAACGAGAGAAGAATCTCTCGTCACGAGGAAATCAGCTCACTAACGCAGACTTGCCGCCGCCGCCTAAACAACTCGGCGAAGAGATATTTTTTGTGTATTTCTGGTGTGTTTGCAGCACGGGTTGTGGCGTTACGTCTCGTAACGGCAACAACATCATAATCGTTTCATGGCCTGGAACAGAAACCTCGGTGAAGTTGGGTTCCTCGGGTGCTGCGTTAAGTTTCATCGTAGCTCATTATGTCGTGTAGAATCAATAAAATCCGGCAACTGCGGCTCGTCTTGCACCAAACCTCGCCTCTCCAGCCCTCTCTTCGCCACCGGACACACACACACACACACACACACACACATATACACGCGCACACCTCCCTCAGGTGCCGTAGATTTCCGTCGTAAAATTACGGGACGATAATAAAACGATCAAATCGTTTGCTCTTAAAAAACGAATTTACTGTCTCGCCGCAGTTTTTCTTTCATCGCCCTGATGTAAGAGGCGATGAAACGCCTTAACTCATTTGTTACGATGACACAGTCGTTGGAGACACAGGGGGTGGACAATATAAAGGGAACGGCCAACCCCGACCCTCTGGAAGCAGATAAAACAGCCCAGTAATTTAGCTCCGTATTGGAGGGTTCTGCACGTTGTTAATCCGCTAATCCGTTGACTGTGTTGCTAAATCTGCCGTGTCTGCTGTAAGCCACTTGTACCGCGGTCTGGCCGCTGTGATGCCTTTTGTGAAAAGAAAGAGAGAAGAAAAAAAAGAGAGGAAAAAAAGAGTCTAATTTGAAGCTACTTCGGGGAACTTTTCATTCTTTTGTTAATTTTCGGTCGTGTTTCCGAGGTCCAGACTCCACCGAAGAAGCATCAAGATCATCTGTTCACCAATAGAATAGAATAGAATAGAAGAATAGAAATAGAAATATACTTTATTAATCCCCAAGGGGAAATTAGTTGACAACAGAAGCAGCACCGATAAAACTAAACACAATAAAATATATATATATATAATAAGTATAAGAAAGAAAGAAAGTGACAGTGCATAAAGTAAAGTGTGCAAAGTGAAATATAAAATACAAAATGAAATAAAATATATATGTATATATACACAGCATATACACAACATATATGTAAATGTAAATAAAGCACTGTAAAATAAAATAAAAAAAATATATCTAGATAGTGTGCAAAATGCAAATAGACGTAGAGAAGTAAAGAAGATCTTTGGCGCTGATGGTCTTGTTTTAATCATGAAGGCGTCGGGATTCAAATTAAAACAGTTTCATTAGCAATTCAAAATTCTTCACAGTAACTTCAAACATAAATCGGTCCGGCTTCATGAGGAAGGCCCCGGGTCACGTTGTGGAGGAATCAATGAGAGCTGCTGTGTCACTGTGGGATTCATGTTGGCGCTCTGCTCTCCTTCGTCTGCAGACGATGACCTCATCACAGATCTCCTCCCGGGCTCCAGATATTTCCGGACGCCGGAGCTCCTGAACCGAAGCATGTTGCCGTGGGGCGCTTGTCATTAGTGGGAGGAGCCTCCACGGCGCCATTGGGCCTAGCATACCGGACGTCCCTCTGTTGCGATGTTGGCCCGCAATGTTGCAATTTTACAAGTAACAAGTTGTCATAAAGGTGTAGCCGTGCATTCCTCTCCCTCTCTTTCCCCTATGTTGACAGTAAAAAAAGAAGAAAAGATCTTTCACATCCAAAATATCAATAATAAAAAATGACAAATCTCTCCTCCTGTATATTTTGGGTCCGTTGCCTCAGAGCCAACATCGTCGTTGGAAAAGGTTCCGTGGTTTAATTTCATTCCTCACTAATCTTTCACTCTCACCAAGTTCGTATTATTAATTCCCGAAGCTTGAAATAACCATAGCAACCCCCCACCTTTACTGCTGCGAGTGCTACTGTACCACACACACACACACACACACACACACATTTTCTTTGACAGTACGCCACGTTGCTCCCAGTGACGGAGGACTTTTTGATGTTGGCAACAGCGCTGGATCAAAGTCAAACAAAAGCTCAGTGTGTGTGTGTGTGTGTGTGTGTGCATGGGGGGGATAGACAAGAGAGAGGGCAACCCCCCTCCTTTAACACCAACCCTCCCCCAACCCCACAGGAGTCACCCAGTCAGTCCACACACACACACACACACACACACACACACACGCACACACACACACACAGTCTCCACGGATCTACAGCGATGAGATCACTCGTGATGAGATCATCATCTCTCGCTCGCTGTCTCTCCACCTTCTCTTTACCCAGCATGCAACATTGTAAGAACAAAGGCAGCGCGGCGGTTGGGATGTCACTTGTAAAAATGAACATACATCTAATATAGGAGACAAGAAAATAAATATAATTGACAGAGTTCACGCTCATGACGGCCTCTTCCTCTTCCTCCTCTTCATCTCTTTCACTATTTCTTCGGCATTTTAAGACGCAACAAAGTTCCAGCAGCAGATGAAACATTCATGATTAAATAACTTAATAAAGAACATATACATGAAAGATAATGAAACGGCGTATTCGTGCTCCCGCTGCAGATCAAACAGACCTTTTTTATAGTACATTTTAATATTTCCCTCTTCTTCCATTCATCCTGTGCATTGATGTCAGATAACACTCAGCGCAGCCTCCATGATGAAAGGCTTGGCTTGTTCCTCCTGCAGTTATTTAATCATTTAAATCGTTGCAGTTGGGACAGAGTGGCTTTTTAGGTTGATTATTCAGTCGCGTGTTTCCCGAGGTTGTAGGAACAGGTATACAATTTATTCATCTTTCTTTCTTTTTTTTAAGAAAGCTACACGTTAAATTACTTTGAAAAAAAATACAGACAAAAATAATGACATTGAGTCATTTGGACCTTTAGGTTCATTGTTTTGGTTTTACAGCTCTTCTCGCCTCCTACTATTGTATTTTATTTGATATATTGTTGATGTGTTTGTCGCTATATGGACTCATGAGTCTGGATATAATGGAAATGACGTTGCTGGATCATCTCCTGTTGGTAGGACTTTCACCCAGGAAGCCGCCGTTCGAGTTTTCTTTGAAACCACAAATCAAAGTTTACTTGTTTTTATTTATGTCCGTAACACACAAAAACAAACAAAAAGTACTTATATTTAAATAAATCTCCTTTTTTTGCCCAAACATAACTACTGAAATAAATATTTAGTTTTGTTTGAATTTCCGTGAGCCGTGTTTAGTTTTGGCAACTTATTTTTTTCATTTTTTATGAAGAGAAACTCATTAGAGCAGCAAAAAAGACGTCATCTGGCTGAACCATCGCCCCGAGACTAACAACTATTTATGTGTCAATATTGCAGATTATTACTTTAATTTTGGATAATATCTCTAATATTGATGGATTTTCATCTGTCTTCAATCCCCGTTTTGTTCCTTTTCATTCCCCTTCCTCATCTCCATCTCTCTCTCCATCTCTCTCCATCTCCATCTGTCTGCAGGTTCTTGCTCTCACTTTATTTTGCTCGATCGCAATCGCCGCTCTTGAGAAACAACGTTTCCAAGGCAGTTTACAACATTTCTCGTTCTCTATCTGCCATTTCCTTCTTCCCAAACGCCCCCTCACCCATCACCCTCATCACCCCCCTCCCCCCAGGACCGCGAATGAACACACACCAGCACACAAACACGGAGCACAACTGGCTCCCGGGGTGACTCGAATGCAGTAACATCCCTCCGAGGCCCGCCGACTTTTCTTAATTAAAGGCATAAATTTCTTCACCCGCTTCCTGTAAAAAAGAAAATTCACGACAGAACTGAGGGGCGTTTGTTTCGTTCGCCTCGGCTGGGCCTCTACGAGCAGAACAGTGATGAAACAAAGAAAGGAATAAAACGGCGAAACCCTCGGCGACTGAGATGCGCTGCTCGAGTCCTCGAGGATCCCGATCCTGAGAGTGCCGTCATTTACATATTGCTTTGATGAAAGAATACGATCTATTTGGCTTTTATTTGCATCGGTGGGACAAGAGAATCTTTATTCCTCCTTCTCATTTCTCTACTCCCTCCTCCTAAACCTGAAAACAGCAGGGAACACATTTGGTTTATTTCCTGGTCTGTGTTGTGTTGCTGCTCAGAGCCGATGACTGCGATGAGTCCGGATGTGAGTGGTGGCTTCACGCTCTGGACTGGACCTCTTCCATCAGCGTGGGCTCGTTCTTCTAGAAGAAACGGACTACCTAAAAAAAACGAGAGCTACCACCACTTGACGTTTTTATGGTAAATTAATTTCTGGTAAACGTGCTTCTGGTAAAAGAAGTTCTGATGTGTGCATATTAAGGTAAACGTATCTCTGGTAAACAAATTTCTGGTAAACGTGCTTCTGGTAAAGGAAGTTCTAATATACGCATATTAAGGTATTAAGTATTTCTGGTTATCGTATTTTTGGTGAAGTTGTTTCTGGTAAACGGGTTTCTGGTAAACGGGTTTCTGATAAACGTATTTCTGGTAAACGTATTTCTGGTAAATGTGCTTCTGGCAAATGTTTTTTGGTAAACGTATTTCTGGTAAATGTATTTCTGGTAAACGTGCTTCTGGTAAACTTGCAAGACTCTCTTATTTTTTTTCTCCAATTAACTTCAAGTCGACTATATATTATGTAACCACGTATCGTTGCTTAAACGTTGACTCCCTTCCATGCACCCGACTAGACTCTTTCGCCTGATCCCCCCCCCCCCCCAACACCCCCCCTACATCGGCCATTCTTTGGCAGACGTTCAACGAGCCAGACCAGCTTTGATCCAGAAGTGAAAACGAGACGACGGCATGGCCGCCTCGTCCGAGTGGCCTGAATGTTTACGACAGCCCAACCTACTAAAAGCTTGTACAAACTGGGCCAGATCTGGATCAATGGGGTCTCCGGCTGTCTGGTAGTCGGCCACGATTGGCCTGACCCGACTGGCCCACTGGGAGTTACGTAGAACAACTTCACCTACTTCCAAGTCTGAAGAGGTAAAACTGCAGCTACAACAGAAGCTTTATAGTCAGCCCGTCACCAGGGTCATGCGTGATGTTCTCCAAGCACCTCGGAGTTACTTTCATCGTCCAATTAGTCCCCTTCTCAGACATGCTTTATGTACCAGTGCTGGATTCATCTACCCATTAGGGAAACACAGATTAAAGGATTTTAAAACAAATTTTACTGTTGAAGTCCAAATTTAAAACGACCGGAGGCTCAATGCCTCCTCTCACAGTGAATCGATCGATACGTATCAATTTCCTCATTAGCTCATTCTGGTTCCTGCTAGAGAACATCTGAAAATGCAAAAGCAGGGACTCTTAATTCCTGTATTCTCATATTCTAGGCATTTTTACTGGATGAGATATTCATCTATTGATACACAACGTTGGCATGACAACTTATTTAGAAAATATGAGCGAGATCAAAGATCAACGAAATTCATTTAGTTAGCTCCTAATTGCCATTATCTGGTAAAATCACCTTTCCCTTCATTGTTTTCTAGCTCGGCCGGTGATTTTAATTAATCATGTTTACGAGGAAATTAAACAATCTCTACCTTTATCAAACACCCCAAACCCCCCCCCCCCCACACACACACAGCCTTCTACAAGAGGCTGTCGAAGTTCTTTCTCCTTTCAACTGTGTAAACATGGATTGCGGTTGTAAAGCCATCGGTATGAGGAGCTTCGCCTTGAGACCAAAACTCTCATTGTCATTTATTTTACACGCCATTTCACTGACCTTCCCTTGGAGGCAACGATAGTTGACTCGATAAACAATGTTAGGATCACTTTACTGGCTGTGCAGTGGCGCCTGCTCTTTTGACTGCACACCATCAAACAGGGTTTTGGTTAGGTGTGTTACCGCTGGGTTCGGTTAGAAGTCGGCTTAAACATAGACACATTAATTTTGTGATTTTGGCTGCAGCCGTCTTGAATTTTGGTCAATGGTATTTGCAAGAGGGCGAAGCTAAGTACACCCAAACTCTGAATAAATCATTTTTAGGCAATCAAAATGTCACAAATAACCTTTGTGACCTCAACACATTGTGAACGTTGTAGGAACCCTGCTTTATGGTCTGCTGGAGGACTCTAAATGGACCATAATTCACGAAAGAACATCATGCTGTATTGCAGAAGATTAGAGATTGAGACCAGAAATTGATTACTGAGGGAATAAACCGAGAGAGAAGTAGAGTCATTTTCTCAGAGACTTCTATTCAACCAGAGGAGTCGTCTAAGGGTGGTCATCACACATAGAGCACGTTCAGGTTCTTCTAGAACACAGACACAACTCTAATGAAGGAAACAGCCGCTTTAGACCTCATGGTCAAATACACATTGATATTAAAAAGGTATCAGATTGGTAATATAACTCTGGATTAGCAATAGAACTCTGGATTGATAATATAATGTAACTCTGGAATGGTAATATAACTCTGGATTGGTAATATAACTCTGGATTGGTAATATAACTCTGGATTGGTAATATAACTGGATTGGTAATATACTGCAACTCTGGAATGGTAATACAACTCTGGATTGGTAATATAACTCTGGAATGGTAATATAACTCTGGAATGGTAATATAACTGGATTGGTGATATAACTCTGGAATGGTAATATAACTCTGGAATGGTAATATAACTCTAGATTGATAATATAACTCTGGATTAGTAATATAACTCTGGAATGGTGATATAACTCTGGAATTGTGACACAACTCTGGATTTGTCATGGCTGGCGTCACGGGCAGCGGGATGCAGGAGCTCATGCGCAGAGGAATTGACAGGACTCAGTCAGGATAACAAAAAAAACTCTTTAATGAGGCAAAAGTTCCCCCACAAAAGGCGAGAGGTCCAAAAGGGGAAAGGCAGAGAATGTGGCATCAGGGCATGAACGACAGGATGACGGAAACATGACAACAACCCAGCAAGAGACACGGGAAAGAGTGGCACAATACATAGAGGGGGGAACAGTTGTAGGACATGGAAACAGGTGTAGGACATGAGTCAGTAACGAGACGAGAGAGGCTGAGGGCAGGTGCAGGGAATTAAACAATCAAGGAGAAAGGAGACACGGAACAGGGCCTTAAAGAATTGGTGATATAACTCTGGATTGTAGCCAGAACTCTGAAATAGTTATATAAACTCTGGAATAGTAATATAAACTCTGGAATAGTAATATACACTCTGGAATAGTAATATAAACTCTGAAATAGTCATATAAACTCTGGAATAGTAATATAAACTCTGGAATAGTCATATACACTCTGGAATAGTAATATAAACTCTGGAATAGTAATATAAACTCTGGAACGGTGATAGAAATAAAGTTTCTTACAATGGAGTCCTATTCTTCGTCTTCTCGCCTTTCAAAGGAGAACAGCATTATGCATAGAAGTCTTGTAACTGATTCATGTTGAGTGAGCCTCCAACATGTCTATTGTTGAGGACAATGCACCATGCATCTTACAAGAAACCTTCAGTAAAATGTAATATTATAACGGTTTATTTGATGAAATGCTCCGGTGGTGTGATTGTATTTCATGGTGCAGTGTTCATCATCGCACCATAGAGCCGTGTTGTACGTGTTCTTCATTTCTTCTTCTGCAGTCAACATGACAGGCTGTGTATCTACAGCCGCAGAGCCGAGGAACATCGAAGTAGTTCACCGAAACAAAAACTTCTCATTCTGTCGTGTCCTTGTCACACTTTCCCTGAACCTCTCTCTCGCTCCTTTACTTCCTCTCTCTCTCTCTCTTTCTCTCTCTCTCTCCCTCTCTCTCCCACTCTCCGCTCCGGCAGCCAGCGCTCAATAGAACATTTTTGGTCTCCGTTTGTGCCGGATGAAAGAGTCTTTTTCCTTTTCAGGTTTTGTTGAATGTTCAGCGCTGCGTTACGCAGAAACCCACCACAGAGCTGCACTGTAAAAATGAGATATCCAAAGCTGGAGGCAGCTCAGAACGACACACAACGGGAACGCTGGCACGACGCGCGAGCAGATTAATGATGACGGCCGGTCGTAGGCGACGTCTTTATGAGGACCGGAGCGTCTGTGGAAGTACCGACTGAAGGAGGAAGGGAGCAAAATATCAGAAAAATGGATGCCGAGATTTTATTCATGCGCTTATTCGCTTCATTATTTTGGGGGGCGGCTGGAAAAGCAATCACATCTTTTATCCAGCCTGAAAAGTTGGACCAAAACTCCTCCCGCCACCCCCTAGTCTTCTTTTGATAGATTTCACCCTAACGAGCAAACATGTATTTGCATACTTGACACTAACGACCGATTGGTTATTTCTTAATGGCCTCATATTTCTCTAATTGTATGAGTGTGCAAAGCTAATTAATTAGCAATTACCTGCTAATGGTCGCATGGTCATGAGTCTGAAGCCTATTAGCTTCCAATAAATACTTATTAGGAGGCCCTGATTGCTAAGTAGCTCATCACCAACAACGTGTTCATCGGCTTAGAATTGCGGCGCGATCACTTTCCGTCTTCAGTTCGAATAAGCAATACTGGATAAGAGGTTTATAAATTCCAAGAATAATCGCTGGCAAGTGACTGGAATTTAAGTTTTGACCAATAAAAAGTTGCCGAGCTGCATAAAGAGGCTCTTCTTCCATCTCCAGAAAAGCCTCAAAGTCCTACAATTGTGTTTATTTCGTCCTGTTTAACTTCGTCACTTCATTCAAATTCTATTCAGAAATTCATTCGTATGAATTAAGAATATCCACATTCATTTAGCCCTCCTATTACCTTTTGGGTGAATTTGACCCCATTCAACATTTGACATCTCAAAAAAAAAGAAAAGATTGACATAATTCTTTTAGCTTTATATTTCATGACTTTTCCTAATTTATTGGGGACAACTGGGAAAACATAAAATTCACATGATGATATGTTTTCAATGTCCTGAACACAACTGTTTTTCACAGTGTAAAACACATAGGAAATATCAACTTTTTTATTTATTTAAAGGGCTTTTTAGATCGTCAACAAACAAACAAAAAGTACCTCACACTTAAACCTGGGAAACAATATTAATTCTAATCATTTTCTGGGTGTTTGAAATTTGAAGGTAACAGTTTAACAGGGTTAAATGAGCTATAAATGCTACCGTTTCACACTACACTTTCGATATAGACGTCTCAAACTGCGGTCATCTGCGTTTTATTTCCCCATACTGAACCATTTCTTTGAGATTTCAGTAACATTACGACCCCCAGGTGAGCCGGCAAAGAATCACTCGTTATTTATTTTACCTCATTGGTTAAAGCAGGTTCCCTTAATTCTGTGTATATCAAATTTAATTTAGAGACCTTAAGAAAGCAGGATTTCAATGTGCAACATGTGGAGCAGGACGTGGAGCTTAAATTTGATATTATCAGGGCAGTAATTAGGCTAAGTCACAATTCTCATGAACACGTGCTCATTTACAGATAAATTACAGATTAGTGTAGTTAAAGCTGCCGTTAGGAGCTTCTGACATGACTCACTCACACAAACTGCCAACAAGAAGAACGTTGAGATATATGACAATGCACGACGTCCATTGAAGTGTAAAGACGAGAAGCACATAAAAGGAAAACATTAAAACAAGATGCAGTTGTTCTGCCGTGTTTTGGAAACACAGAATGATAACTTGTGTGTGTTTCCTCAGAGGGAATTGAAAAGCGTTTTTTGGGAACACAACTCTTCAAATGCGGCGTCCCGTGAAATACGACGCGCCTACGAGGACGCGGCCGCACCTGCGAGCTGCCTGACACCGTTTGTTTTGATCAAAAGTCGAGCCAACTTTTTTTGAAAGTGCATAATTAAATAAAAGGAATTATTCATACAAAATGACACCCGGGTGCCACATCTTTTCGGCTCCGAATGCAGTTTATTTTTATTATTTCCAAACGAAGCGTTGTCATCCTCCGCCGTGTGTCTTTCCTCCTTTTTTTTTTTTTAATCACCATAATGCTCCCTCTCTGTGTACACACAACATATATCCTCGTGCTCGGCACCCAGAGACGCCTGTGGCTTATGAGGTATAGTAGCCATGGCAACGGCGAGATGCACTCAGGCTTGCTCCCATGCAGCTGGGACCCGACGCCGCGCTGCAACCTCGGAAGGGGGGGGGGGGGGGGGGGTGCTGGGAAAGTGAAGTGGGTGTGGGGTCAAGGGTTGTGGATTAATTGCTTCGAGTCGACCGCCAACACTCATGCATGAGGACGCATCTTTGATATTACTTTAATTAGAGAAAAGAAAATTGAAAAACTGTAGCCGGAGGAAAACGCGGTGCCTAATGAAAACACTGGATCTACAAATCTATTGGAAATGAAGCAAAATAAAGAGAAGAAGAGAAAATGAAGCGCGTGTTATCGAGTGGGAGGATGTGTGTGTTTGTGTTGAAAGACGGAGACGCACACGGATGGAAGAAGAGAGAATTTATCCGTCAAGCTACTGAGGAAAGAAGCTTCAAGAAGCTGTCAAGGAAACATTGAATGAAGACTTCTTCCCGACATCCAGGGAGACGCTCGCATTCCGGTTTCTTACACAAGCGCAATAAACTACACTTTCCACTTCAGTGGGAGAAATATTCCTCCAATATGAAAAGTCTCAAGACTTTCTGCTGCTGAAAATTCGTTCAATGAGTCAAGACGTTTCCTCACATTACTGCAGAGTGTTGAATGGAGCTTCCTGCACAAGATTTACACTACGTCAAAAAAGAATCCCGTTAGCTTAAAGCTGCGTGTGTTTACTGGACCGGATTGTTGTGGAGAACCCCGAGAGGAGCTCGCTCCCTGGAGACCTCCCTCCCTTAAAGGGCTGTATGGCTGTTTTTCTTTCTGTTTACACCAACAGGAGCTGTCGGTGAGCTGTCCGGCGCAGTGTGAGCACACGCCTCCAACACGAGCTCCACGAGGCGTGATGCGCTACAACCTCATGAACACCAGCAGCGCTGCAGACAGGAGGGAAGGCCTTCCTCTGTTTGAACCTGCTCGTGTTCCTGGGATGAGCGGGTGAGCTTTGTGCTAATGGGCTAGTCTCTGTGCTACTGGGTTAGCCTTTGTGGTAATTAATTAGCCATTGTGCTACTGGGTTAGCCTTTCTGGATAGCCGTTGTACGACTGATTTAGCCTTTATGCTACTGGGCTAGCCTTTGTGGTAATTAATTAGCCATTGTGCTACTGGGTTAGTCTTTGTGCTACTGGGTTAGCCTTGGTGCTACTGGGTTAGTCTTTGTGCTACTGGGTTAGCCTGGGTGCTAATGGGGGATAAATGTGCTACTGGGCTAGTCTTTGTGCGGTTGGGTTAGTCTTTGTGCTACTGGGTTAGCCTTTCTGGATAGCCATTGTACTCCTGGTTTAGCCTTTGTGCTACTGGGCTAGCCTTTGTGGTAATTCATTAGCCATTGTGCTACTAGGTTCGTCTTTGTGCTGCTGAGTTAGCCATTGTGCTACTGGGTTAGCCTTTGTGCTGCTGAGTTAGCCATTGTGCTACTGGGTTAGCCTTGGTGCTACTGGGTTAGCCTTTGTGCTACTGGGTTAGCCTTTGTGCTACTGGGTTAGCTATTGTGCTACTGGGTTAGTCTTTGTGCTACTGGGTTAGCCTTTATGCTACTGGGTTAGCCTTTATGCTACTGGGTTAGTATTTGTGCTGCTGAGTTAGACTTTTTTTTACCTCGGTAGCCAAACAAAATGTAAACAAATAACTTCCAGGCGGTCCAACTTATTTGTTCATGTTCTTTAACAATGTGTCGAGCGTCTTGAAGTGGCCAAAGAAACCCTGAAGGCGACTTTCACCCTGAGCAGCTCTGCAGCTCAGATAAACCCGATGACTCACGAGGCGAAAACACAGAGCGTTGTGTCATCGATAGACCTATCAACCTCCTTTCTTTGCCAAAAAGTGATCTAGTTAGTATCACTCTTTTGCCGATTGGGACGCCATGTTATTGTAATACATCTACATGAATGTGTTGGGTAGTGTATCCGCTATCCTGTAGGTTAATGCCATACGTGACGATAGTTTTGTCGAAGCCTTTTCTCCCTTCGCACAGCGGTCCGTTGTGATTATAACGCAGCTAAAAGACGTTAACGCTATCTGGAAGCTACGTCAGACAACTCCCATTTGTGGAATTTCCGATTTCAGTTTGCAGTTAACTAACACATTTACATTAAAACACTAATAAAACAATTGTAATTAAAGGGTTTAACTACGGATAAAGAGCAGACGGATGGTGGGTATCCACCGCTTTACGACTGCGCCTCTAGCAACAGGTGCCCGACAGCTGCTGGCGGCGGAATAACGCTGGAAAAGAAACGTCAAATGAATATTCCTTGAGACTAGTTTGGACGGCGGTGACAGATAGCGCCGTTCCCCCACGGGTCTGTTTTTTTTTTTTTTTGGTGCATTTTTTTGGAAGGTGACGAGAAACGTCTCGCGAACCTCTCGGTCTCCGAAGAAACCGACGCCGATCGCGCCGCATCTCATCTGACGAGAGCGTGTCGATGTCACGGCGCCGCCCACGCTCGACTGACAGGCGACGTCTGAGGAACGCGGCGCGGGGAGGGTTCCTGGTTCTGTTTGGGTTCTTCGTCTCCGGAGGGGAAGTTTTTATTAGAGATTACCCAAAAAAGCATCTTTAAGAAAAATAAAATATTGGATTTTATTGGCGAGGACGATGCCGAAATCCTGGAACCTGAATGGTTATAGTAGGTTGAATATGGAAGATGATGATTTATGTTTGTATTTTTGTCCTTGTCTGATTGTTCGTATAGTTGTTGTTTTTTATATAATTTGTATTTATTCATTGTTGTTGTTGGTTGTCTCGTGTAACTTGTAATTTTTTTTTTTAAATGATTAAGAGAAAGAAAAAAAGCAGTCTGCCTTAACGGAATTTGTTGTTGTTTTTGTGATCAAATCTTTTATCTATTTATTTTATTTTCGAGATATGCACATGCAAAGGAAAATATGTACACATTGTATGTATACAAAGGTACTCATAAAAATAAAACATAACAAATAAAATGAATATATATATATATATATATATATATATATATATATATATATATATATAGATAGACATGCAAGAACCTGCACGCATATTGACATATCCGCACATACTTGCATACTCTAATGCAGGGGTGAAAAAACTAATTTCCACCGTGGGTCACATCAGCATCATGGCCGCCTCTTAAAGGGCCGGTGTACCTGAAACGCTCTATAAACTACACCCGAACATATTGTTAAATAACTCTCTTTGCATTTGATTGTTCATTCGAGTGTAGACTCATAAGAACATATCTCTAATATTATCACATAAATCCATTTAATTTGAAACCTTCAAAATAAAAGCACAGGATATTTTTCTTGTCTTTCAAGCCGTCAGGGGCCACATAAAATGAGCCTTGTGTTCGAAACCTGTGCTCTAATTTACACACACACACACACCCACACACACACACACACACACACACACACACACACACACACACACACACACACACACATAAATACTGTATTTGCACCCCCCCTCCCACTGTTGGCGACTGTTGTATTATATTATGTTATAATTACATATATTGTAGAATGATGCTTAAAGCCGTGGAGGATCAGATAGTTATTTCTTTAGCACCACACTACATCGGGGTAGCTAAACACTGAAACTGTCACGGAAATTGTTGATTGGCTGAAGAATCGTGAAGCTTGAACGGCTCCTTAAAGACAAATAAACAATAAAACGTGAGACAACGTTGCATCAGCAACCAGAACGGAGAGCAAAGACGCTCTAATGCAACAAATTAAAGTCACAGAAATAGATGTTTAAATCTACCGTTGGAGAACACCGGCGCTTCTTGTTTTTAGCTCGAGCTTCAGAGAGAAGATCCCAAACCGCTCTGCACACGTCACTTAGTTCTCACCCACAGCACTCTGAGAGAAACGCTAAATAAAATAATAATAAAAAGGCCTCCCGAAGAACATTTTTAATGAGCGAGATGATTTATATTTTCTTTTTGACGCCCACTCCTCACGTCGAGGGGAGTGGAGTCTCTTTTAATTAAGACGGGAACAGCCAATGCGGCAAAGTCGCTCTGAAATGTGTCGCGTTATAAAGAAAAATACAAAAAACAGACACAAGCTCAACTTTTTACCGGCTTCACGTGGGGAGCGTATCGCTCGTCCCACCCACACACACACACTCACACAAACACACACGCACACACACACACACACACACACACGCACACACACACACACACACACACACACAGACTTGTCAGTCATCTCGATGAGCTGTCATCCTGCCCGAGGCTGAGGTAACCGGCATTCGCAGAAAAAGAAAAAAAAGAAGCTCCACCGGCGTTTGGAGGAAGCGAGAGCCGAGCGACCCCCCCCCCCCCCCCGACAATCTGCCATAACAAAAGGCGACGCTGATGTTTACGTTTTTTTTTATTTTTCGTGGTGCTTTTTGAACATCTGGCATCACCGGCCCTTTCATCTCCCGCTTCCCTGGTGCCAGGCTCACCGCAGGTCACAGGAAGTGGTTTAAAACGACAACAAAAAACAAACAACAACAACAACAAAAGCATCCCGGCTATCACTGAGAGGGGAGACGAGGAGGAGGGGGGTCACAGGTAAACACCGGGCCGGTGATTTATGCCGTTCCCTCTTCATTTGATGGCCTTTTGATATGAAAGTCTTCCGCTTGAGCTCCACAAGATCTATAATGTCATTTTGGAAAATGTCAACAGCGTACAGGCGGCGGCGGCGGCGTGCGTTAACTGGAACAGGAGCTCGTATCGATCCTAACGGGTAACTAAATCCACCTGTCAAAATAACGCCTTGAGCTCGGAGCTTATATATATATATATATATATATATATATATATATATATATATATATATATATATATATATATATATATATATATATATATATATATATATATATATATATATATATATATATGGGGGTGACGCCCGTTGTTTAGCCGCGGCGGCCTCGTAAAAACGCGCGGTCGGCGGTGGCGGCGGATGGAGACGTAAATGGGTCGTATATATATATATATATATATATATATATATATATATATATATATATATATATATATTGCAGCGGGGGCCGTGGGGGTCGACGCAAACATGACCTCGAGCGCACCCTCGTTTACACCCCCCAGGGTACTCCGTCTCCCCAGACCTCCTTTATTGCCGGTTTCTATAGCGACGGTCTGCGCCGCCTCTTAATAGTTCATAGCCAGAATAGTTCTTATGGAAATATGAAGAAAAAAAAAAGAAAGAAAGAAGAACGAGAAGCCGGGCGCCGCTTCGTGGTGTTTGTACGTGATCTCCCCAACACGTATACACATCGCCCCGCTCCCACCACTCGCCCCATTCCCGAGCGCCCGTGTCGACCCCCCCCCTCCCCCCTCCAGGGGGTCGGAAAAAAACAAAGATAATAATTGCCTCCAGTTGACTGCGTTGTGTGTGTGTGTGTGTGTGTGTGTTGTGTGTGTGTGTGTGTGTGTGTGTGTGTGCATCCCCCCCCCCTGTATTCTTCGGTGGCCCGAAGAGGCTCCTTCTCCACCAAGAGCCAGACGAGCTCAGCCTCCTCCAGGAGGCTCGGGGGCCATTAGGCAGCAACAGCTTCATCAGGTGTGTGTGTGTGTGTGTGTGTGGGGGGGGGGGGGGGGGGATACAGCGATACTGATTTGATAAGGGATTGAGTGTTGTGCATTATTGCTTTCTCAACATTAATATTGCTTTTCAAAAAAAAGAAGAGGAGATGAGATCAGCGATGTGATTCGTCGCCTGGTTGTCCAGGCGATCCGGACGGAGCCAAGAGGAGCGGACCAATCAGAGCACGAGAAACAATGTAATGTCCTTCAGCCGATGGCGGGGGGTACCGAAGCCTTTTTGGGAGGAATTTCTTAGGGGGGAATCGAACCGCAGATTTTCTGATTGAGACCAGATCGCCCTTGGAGATGAACCGCGGGGGTCAGACTACGACACTGAACACTCCACGAGGTTAAATAATAAGGATTGGACTTGAAATAAGTGGTTGAAAACATACTTATAATATAATATATAATAATATAAATATATAACACTACACGCCTCATCGCTTTGTCTCGGGTAGAATGCCCTGTGTTCATTAAATGGTTAAACGTCTGTACAGCCCGGGTAGACATGAGCGTGGCTTTAGAAGGCAGCTTTACAAAAATGAATATACAAATAAAATAAATAAAATAAAATAAATAAAATAAATAAAATAAATAAAATCAATAAAATAAATAAAATAAATAAAATAAAATAAATAAAAATGGTTAAAAACAATATAAATAAATAAGACAGTATTTGACGGCACAAAGTATCCCGTCGAGTCCTATTATTTTCTCCCCAGTTTGGGAGGAATACATAATGACTTATTAAAAACAACAGTTTCCCTCAACACGGCTGCTTGTTGTTGTGTTTTTTTTAGGGTTTTTAAAATTCGACATCTTTCAAAAGCGGTTTGACAAGATTCGGTTGAGAAGGGAGTCGGCGGAAATATGATCGGTGATTACCTCGTGCTCATTGTGAGGAGGAACATCTTATAGGAGGAACAGAAGTTCCACAGAGGAAGGGGGATGGGGGATGGGGGGGGGGGGTTGTGGATTCATTCTTTTCTTTCATGTTTCCTTTCACAGACAACAGACAATATCATCTAGTGGGTTTCACACGCTTTTCATTTACATTTCTTTTATTGTTGTTGTTGTTGTTGTTGTCCTTCCTGCGCTGCACTTATTAGCAGCGATTCTGGACAAATAGATGTCGGCTGAGGTAAATATAAAAGGAGTGGGTAGAGAGAGAGAGAGAGAGAGAGAGAGAGAGAGAGAGAGAGAGAGAGAGAGGGATGTAGAGAGTGCATATACTCAGAGGATGTGAAAGTGAGGAGGTGGAGGAGAAGGACGGTGACAAGAGTTGGAGAAGAAGAGGAAGACGAGGATGGACAGACTCTTCGAGGGAGGGAGAGGGAGGAAGTGGGAGCTCTGGAGGACGTCTCGTCCCGGAAGTCCACTGACATTATTTACCTTTTTATAAAAAAAGCGCTCAGCGCCGTCATCGCCAAACCCCGATACGATCGATACCATGCCGCATATTAATATTAATAATAATAATAACCCATTTAAATAATAAAGAGCTTTTTAAAGAGGGTCTTGCTCAAGGGCACATCGAGTAGGGCGGGCATTGAACCGCCGACCTCCCGATGGACGGACGGACCTCTTTGCAGGGTAATCGAACACAAAAGTACAAGAGGCGATTTCTGCTTCAGGAAAACGTGCAACGATGCAGTAATCGTCCCCTCCGTTACCGCGGCGACGGCAGCAGCTCGTCTTCGGCGGGTTTTCTCTATTCTCGCGTGGTTTCTTCGTCTCGTTGATAATCGGCATCGCGCGGGTCAATTAATCAGAATCAGCTTTATTAGCCGTGTGCACATGCAGGGGATTTGAAACCGGTCACGCGTGTACGCTGTCGTTCTACATACATGTTGTTTTATTAAACAGGATGAATGTAAAAAAGACATTAAAGAGAACAAAATAGCAACATGTGTGGAGAGAGTACAAACAGCTACAGTGACTTGGAGATGTTAGTGCAGAAAGAAAGTGGTGATTACAACATGACAAGATTATCTGGAATTTAATTTTGTATTGTATTTGAATTATTCCGATAATCCGTGGAATCAAGCTCGTTTCTCACGTGACTTCTTATCTTAGCGTCCGACTCCCTGATGGAAAGAGTCTCCGTCAAAGAGAAGTCTCGTTCTGGAAGGGGACTTTTTTTGCCGACATCCTGAAACTCCTTTTTGATTAGCGTCCCTTAATTTAGTTTATTTCAATACTTTTTTCAAATGTTTTCATTTTCAAGTTTGCGTCGTGCAACGTTGGGAAAAATAAATAAAATCCATTTCTGCTTCCAATACTTCCAATGATGTAAATTACACACAATACAAAATAAAATAACTTTTTTAGTTGGATTAAAAAATCTTTTTTAGAATCATGGTTAAAAAAAGATAGTAAATTAGTTTGAAATATGTAAAGAAACAAAGTAAAAAAACACGTCACACGCCGACCCTGACGTCAGGATTCTTATGTTTGTTTGTCCACACGCTAAAAACTAGCAACGGGCTTCTTATCTTAATTCATTTAGAAAAAAAATCATTTTCCAGTTTGCATCGTGCAACGATGGGAAAAAATGAATCTATTTCTGCTGTGTAATTTGAGTAATAATCATGTTGAGAGTAATGGTGCTTTATTAGAGTCTGACTCACAGTCTGAACTGAGAGAGAGAGAGAGAGAGAGAGAGAGAGAGAGAGAGAGAGAGAGAGAGAGAGAGAGAGAGAGCCGTGGCCATGGGAGGATACTGTGTGCAGCTGTGGTTCCATTAGAGATGTCAATATTAACTGTGGTCGCCGTAAAGACCCAGAAGGTTTCTGACTGGAACAAAGCCACAGAGGACCTGATGCTGCTGAGAGCCAGGTCTCTCTCTCACACACACACACACACACACACACACACACACACACACACACACACACACACACACACACACACACACACACACACACACACACACACACACACACACACACACACACACACACACACAGCTTTCCTCATTATTTGTCAATTGCTCATGCACAGTTCTTCCTTTTCTACGTCCTTAGTGTGGATGTAAACACAACGAGACACGCACACACACACACACACACACACACACACACACACACACACACACACACACACACACACTCTCATGTGTGCCTAATGCTGTTGTTGAAGTTGTATGAAATCCGCCTCGTCGCGGTTCTGCAGGGCAATAAAAGATACCTTTTTTAAGATGAAAATAAATCGTGGTTGGGCTTTAAAAGAAAGTTAGAAAACTAGTTTGAAATACGTAAAGAAATAAAGTAAGAAAACAAGTCACATATATATATATATGTATATATATATATATATATTCATTCATTGTATAAAAGAATATTTAAGTTGGATTTGAAAAAAAATAATAATCATGTTTAGGATTTAAAAAAAGTTTGAAATACATAAAGAAACAAGGTGAGAAAACATATATTTAAATTTATTGTATAAAAGAATATCTAAAGTTATATTATTTCCAATGATGTAAAACCCACTCCTTCGAGGAAATAAAAAGAAATACTAAAAAAATAAAAAATAAAAATAAATCATGTTTGGGCTTTAAAAAAAGTTAGTAAACTAATTAGAAATACGTAAAGAAACAAAATGAGAAAACGTGTCACATGGCGGTCCTGACGACTGGTTTCCTGTGTTTTTACATCCAATATCTTAAATGATATCACTTCCAATCATGTAAAAACACACTTCTGCAAGGCAATAAAAACTGTAAACATTATTCAAAAGAATATCTAAAGTTATATTACTTCAATTATCATAAAAAAAGATGGATCCAGTGACATCACTAATGTAAACTGCTCAGCCAGGTGACCCAGGTTGTAGTTTCCGGGACCTTTTTTGGGGGCGGTTCCTCCTGCTTTACCAGCAGAAGATGAAGGTAAACGGTATTTGCACATAAACGGTGTTGAGCGTCTCCGATTCCGTCATAAGAATCAATTATTTACCCTCTCGCTTGAGCACACAGGGGGACTCACGGGCCGCTTCCAGGTCCATGCCTTCTTTCATTCAAAAGGACACACACACACACACACACACACACTCACACACACACACACACACACACACACACACACACACACACACTCACTCACTCACCTTGGCTACACACACACAGAGAAAGCCATTCCTCACAGTCAGCTGCTTCCAGTCTGTTTACAAGCAGAATCTTTTGTTTTGGCCTGTTCCACTGAGTGCGTAATGGGGGGGGGGGGGGGGGGGGGAGTCCTCAACCTTGACCAGGCGCCCCAGTGTTGCTTCTCAGTTATGAATAGATAAGAATAGATAACATTCTTCGCGGCTCGTGCAGATGGCGTGTGTGGTCTTGCGCGCGGACGTGATTTCCGAGTCGGCCGGTGCCTTCAGGGGGAATCGGAGATCAGATAACCGGCGACGCTTTGCAAACGCGACGTGAAATGCTTCATACCCCCTGCGGTCGTCAGGCAGATTTCCTCCCGGTCCCGGTTCAAACCCGTCAGCGTCCTTCATCTTCGTGCATCACACATTCATCACCGTCATTCAGAGAGCATGAAAGGGAAATCACAGAGTGAAAAACACACACGATAAAGACACTTCATCATTTAATGAAAGAAAGAAATCAGCTGTTATTGCTTCAGCTGGTATTATAAACGCACAAAGAGGAGTGTGTAGTAACATTTTAAACCAAAATTCCAACTTCTAAACTATCCTAATTTTTTATTTTATTTTGAAAATCTAACTATATTTCCTCTGTGGGTTTTTTCTTCATAAAATCATTTGAAAACTGAAATATTAATTAAATATTATGAACTCTACATTAGAAACCCAGTCGCGAGAATATTTTTATTTTATCGTTATTGGTCGTTTTCCCCCCAAAAATACCCAAAAGATATACCCAAAAGATATACCGCACAGATATGTTTCACCTAAGCTTCGAATCCCGCTTAAATCACGATGAACATTATTAATTCATTAATTTAACAGCATGCCCGTCTTATGTAACGTACCGTAACAAGTCCAAGTACCCGGTCTCCTGGGTGAATGTCCTGTGTTTGTTTGTTTGCAACAATAAGGCTGAACTCCGGGGGAAATGTGCATTAAAACAACGCTACAGCACGTTATGCGTGTCCTGGGTTTGAACCCGACGCCCCCGTCAGCTCCACAGAGCCTCCGTGAAGCTCTGGAACAAGAGATACTTCATGTTTTATGTGTAACTTTGAAGCAAATGAGCCTCAAGGGAGATTTAATCGGATTATCAGGTTTTAAAAGATCAAACCGGCATTAATTAAGCAAAGAAAATGTAATATTAGAGTTGCACTGCCCCAATTTAGCGTTGCTTTTTAGACAGTTTAAAAATATATATATTGAACCATTGCAACAAAACCAGAGATATTTATTTTGTATTTTTTCCATGCTTCTTCCTTATCTGGTGCCTTTATTACCCACAATGCAACATGAGCACCAACAATTCAACAGCAGATAATACAGCCTTCGAGCCACTGGTCCTGAGCAGAGAGGAGGAGGAGGAGGAGGAGGAGGAGGAGGAGGAGGAGGAGGAGGAGGAGGAGGAGGAGGAGGTCGTCTGGTAGTCCCCTTCTTCGGAGCTCCTCAAGCCTAAAATCCTTTTTTTGGTTGAAAGAAAAAATGTAAAACACAGCATTGTTCCATCAGTGTGTGATTTAATATAGAATATATTTAATGCAATTTATTAACTTACACTTGTATTTGATTGCCTATTTATTAAACAACTAAAGGGTTTTCAAATGAATGCTAATTTTATATATTTTTTATACCCCATGGAGTGTCTTCATGTACCCCTTAAGAGTGTCTTCACCTACCCCTTAAGAGTGTCTTCATGTACCCCTTAAGAGTGTCTTCATGTACCCCTTAAGAGTGTCTTCACCTACCCCTTAAGAGTGTCTTCATGTACCCCTTAAGAGTGTCTTCATGTACCCCTTAAGAGTGTCTTCATGTACCCCTTAAGAGTGTCTTCACGTACCCCATAGAGTGTCTTCACGTACCCCCCGGGGTACACATACCCCATAGAGTGTATTCACGTACCCCATGGAGTGTCTTCACGTACCCCTTAAGAGTGTCTTCACGTACTACCAGGGGTACACATACCCCATGGAGTGTCTTCACGTACTACCAGGGGTACACATACCCCATGGAGTGTCTTTACGTACATCTGTGAACCAGTACTGGAGAGAAACCTATAATTGGTTGCGATAAAATAAAGTTTTAAAACATCCCTCTCGTGAGTGTAATTCCCTGAGTTTTCATGTACAGATATGGTATTTGCATTTTTTAGACAGACATCTCACACACTGAATAATTCCCGCAGACTGAGCTCTTGCGTCGTGTTAAAAAAAAAAAAAAAAAAAAAAATCGGTGCTAAAACGTAGAATCCATTTTGTCCTTGTGGCGCTCGGTCGTGTGAAAGCAGCAGTGATCGAGTTCGAGGGCGACGCACTCTCCAGAATCCTTGAGCGCCGTGCTAGAAGTGGACCAGGAGCACACAGAGGAAGGACGGAGGACGGAGGACACTCCTCCTCAGGAAGATCCACCAAAAGAAAAAATCTAAACCGGCCTCTCCTCATCGTCACTCTGAATAATCTGGCTTCGGCCCAAATTACATTATTAAAAAAAAAGATGAAAGGGGAACAATAACAACACCACGCAAGTGTCCAGAATCAAATCCCACGCGGGCTTCTGGGAATTCAGCGTTAATACAGCGGTGCAAATCCTCCTGTTCAAGCATGTTGGTGTGTGTGTGTGTGTGTGTGTGTGTGTGTGTGTGTTACTACTTCCAGCAGTGGCCCATGTTGCAGATATTTGTCTGGTTTGATGATTTGAAGAACATTTTCTGCTGCATTGTTCTCTAGTCACACGAACACACACACTTGAGCAGGTGCATATGTGTGTGTGTGTGTGTGTGTGTGTGTGTGTGTGTGTGTGTGTGTGTGTGTGTGTGTGTATATAGCTAAATGTAGCACTCAAATGCATATTGACAAGCATGAATGCAAACCTGGACGAGGAGACATTCAAATGGAAAATACAATGTGGCAGGCGGTATATAAATATCACATATTTGCTCAAATAGATATAATTCTACAAAAATGGTAATCCTATATTTTTGTGTAGCGCATTTTCCTTAAAAGATGTCACGAGGTGGATTTTCAAAGGATGAAAGCACGAGACGAGTTTGAGTGTAACATTCAAAAAGCTCTTTTATTAACGCGTTCCAGTCGGGAGTTAAAAGAAGACGAAGGCTTCCTGTGTCAGAGCTCAGGAGTCAACGTCTTTTAAATTACAGGGACTAAAAAGCTTGATCACTATTATTCACCAACAGAGACCCAGAATCAAGCAGCCGGGCTGCGTCCTGCACATCTCACAGCAAACAGGGTCACCATGCCGCCCGCGTACTGGAGCAAGACCATTTCCTTTAAAACGATGATACTGATCATTATTTTCTTTTTTTTAAACGGCTCATACAGTTAAATCATAAATGTGACCATGTGATGCTTTGTACCAGATTGTCTTCTTGTCTATACAGCTCATTTGCCTCGGTAGTCCCTTGACAGACCATAACAAACATAAAACAATAACAAACAGTCCAGGATGAGACACACTGCAACCGGATATGTGATAACAAGAACACAAAATACACACACAGCTACAGTAAAGCAGATACAAAACTAGAAGGGGCACTCGGTAGAGCGCATACCTTCACATATCACAAGATTAGGCATTGAATTATGAACATTTTGGCATTAGTTGCCAATTGGATAGAAATTGACCGTGCTATAGTAAAAATAAGATGTTGACCTTTCATGACCTTGACCTTGACCTTTGACCCGATCAATCCCAAAATCTAATCAAATGTTCCCGGATAAGAACCAATCATCCCAACAAATTTCATGTGATTCGGTTTAATATTTTTTGACATGCGAATAACACGCACGCATACAAATACGCAGCGATCAAAATATAACCTTTGCATTTCCAATGTGAAGGTAATAAGTAATACATACTATTAAAAGTAAAAGTAAGTTAGAGAAACACTGCTAAGGCATGAGGATTCTTTATCTCTAATGTAAAGTGACACAAAATATGTGTGTTTTTTCTGCCTAAACAAGAGGAAGCATGTATGCTCTTTGAGAACTTAAGAGGACCCTGAATGGAGCCCTGAGGGACGCCACAATGACGCTTTGTGATCGGTAAATATTCTACAGGCGAGGACGAACACACAGGTAAACGCAACCATGAGGAGCCCCCCCCCCCACACACACACATAAACGTATGGAAATAACCTGCAGTGGAATATGCACGTGTGCGTGAACTCGGCGAGCGTCGACACACACGGCGGCACGGACGCACATTTACCTTCAAGGGATAAAAGATGCAATTTTCTGTCAAATCTAGCAGAATTATTCTGTGAGAGAGAAATTGTCCAATTTTTTGTTTTTGTTTTCACACCACGGCTGTTACCTTGAAAACTATCCACCGTAAACACCTATTCACACGTTTATCTGAAAACTTTCCACCGTAAACATCAATTCACACGTTTATCTGGTCCATCTACGTGCTTATTCTTTTCTAAATAATGCTGCATCGAGACAAATTTGAATATATTTGCCGCGTCGGCGTGTAGCCGGGATCAAAATGAAATGGCCGAGGTGCGTCGACAAACGTGCAGACGGCGTACGCTCTTACCCAGCATGCAGCAGACCGCGAGTACGACTCTGCAAACGAGTGAAACCCTAAACTACACGGCACAGAAAAGAAATGGAGCGGCAAAAAAAGAAGCGAGCTCGCGTCGCCGATATGTAATTAGTATGTCAAGCAGTTGGGGGCCCGGCGGACGAAGATAGAGCCACGCCCCCTTTGCCCGGGGAGTTGTAGAGGGGGCGATGGAGGGTGGTGTTGGAGGAGATCGAGCGGGGGAGGGGTTCATGACATCCAGAGAGTCGGGACTGGGGAGGAGAAGTGCTGACGTGTTGACTCCCGGACGGCCGTTCAGCTTCCACCTGACGGATGAACTTAGAGAGGCGTTGTGACGGGACGCTCACGTGTCTCTGAGCGTACGCCTCGTCTCGGAAAGTTATCCGGCTGTCGGGGATAAAAGGTTCTCGGGGATGAGTCACGGCCGGGGGATTCGGAAAAGATTCATGGGTAAAACACGTTACTGCGTCGTCGACTTATTTAATAGCTCACAAACATCCCGCGCGTCGGATTCCCCCCCGAAGGTGGCGATGTAGATCCCAGAGGGGGGGGGGGGGGGGGGGGATGAGGAATAAAATATTCAATATTAAAAAACAACCACGACTTCTTCGTGGAGAAAGATCAGATCATGCTTGATTAATCATACTGGAATTGTGAGGCCAAAGCAGAAGGGCCTTGAATCTGCATTCTCTCTACTTTCTAACAGGGGGCGACTCCTCTGGTTGTATAGAAGTCTATGCATCATGTGTTAAAGCTGCATTCTCTCTCATGACCACCAGGGAGCGACTCCTCTGGTTGTATAGAAGTCTATGCTTCATGTGTTAAAGCTGCATTATCTCTCCTGTCCACCAGGGGGCGACTCTTCTGGTTGTATAGAAGTCTATTCTCCGTGTGTTAAAGCTGAATTATATCTCCTGACCACCAGGGGTTGATTCCTCCGGTTGTATAGAAGTCTATGCCTCATGTGTTAAAGCTGCATTATCTCTCCTGACCACCACAGGCGACTCCTCTGGTTGTATAGAAGTCTATGCTTCATGTGTTAAAGCTGCATTCGCTCTGTCCACCAGGGGGCGACTCATCTGGTTGTATAGAAGTATATGCTTCATGTGTTAAAGCTGCATTCTCTCTACTGACCACCAGGGGGCGACTCCTCTGGTTGTATAGAAGTCTATGCATCATGTGTTAAAACTGCATTCTCTTTCCTGAGGGGTGACTCTTCTGGTTGTATAGAAGTCTATAGTATATGTAGTGACTCTACTTCTCTTGATGTATTCCCTCAGTAAACATTGTAAACATGAGTTTATATCTTAAGTCTTCTTCTATACAGCATGATGTCATCGTTTATACTTTATGGTCCATAAAGCAGGCTCTGTTTTGGGGGCGGGGCTTAAGTGATGAACAGTCTCTACCACGTGGTCGTCTCGTGGTTCGCAGTGAGTTGATTTTAAACGAGCCTCCTCCCTCGTTGCTCCGGCCCTTTCTACCTGCTCCTACCCGGCGCCCCTCTGGCCCTCCGGATCGTTCTCTAATCATCCGTTATTATCGACGTGCCGGCGCTCCGACCTTCTCACCCGGCCGTCGGCGCCTTTGAATCCACGCTCATTTACGCCGGCTCCGACACAGCGGTCGCTCGCCCGGCTAAATCCCCGAGACACAAATGTACAAAAAAAAAAGAAGAAGAAGAAGAAGAAGAAGAAGAAGAAGAAGAAAGAAGAAATGCCTTCAGACGGGGGATCTTTATTCCTCTGGGAAAAGTTAGTAAAATCAACCGGATCTGGGATTCATCTCCAGATCAGATGTGAGCTGCATCCCGATGTCAGAGGAGATCACGGCTCAGGTTATCGTCTGTCGAGAGCACGCAGTGATGGAGACGTCTCTCCCCTTGATGACCCATTTCCACACACACACACACACACACACACACACACACCATATAATCAGGAGCATTTACACAGGCAGCGATTCCTGCAGAGATGCACAAGCACTCTAGTGAGGATGAGCACCACACACACACACACACACACACACACTCACACACACACGACTCAAGGCCACTTAAGCCACAGTTAAGACGCCCGTCGTCACGGCGACTCCAATCGCCGGGCTTTGTGATGCAATTTCTGGGTCGTTGAAAAATGCCGTCAATCAAAGCCGAGCGTGCAGAGCGCCTCGGGGAGCCGACCCCCCCCCCCCCTGGGAAGTCCTTCAAAACAAAAGAGGGCAGCGGCGCTCCGAGTCGGTGGCGTCGGGATCGGGCTTTCCCAACCTTTTTCTTTTGGGGCGCCGTGTAAGGAGGAGGAAGTCGAGTCCTGCTTCCTTCAAACGGGAAGTTAATGTGAGAAAAGTGTCAGAAATAGAAAGTTAACACCTTCACTGACATTTAAAAAAAACACGTGTTCAAAAGAAATGTGACGGGGGGGGGGGGGGGAGGGACCTCAGACAAAGACAGACAAGACAACCATGAGGAAGAAAAGGAAAGGAAGGGAAGGAAAGGATAAGAAAGGGGGAAAAGGAAAGGGATGGGAAGGAAAGGAAGGAAAGGATAAGAAAGGGAAGGAAAGGAAAGGGGGAACAGGAAAGGGATGGGAAGGAAAGGATAAGAAAGGGAAGGAAAGGAAAGGGGGAAAAGGAAAGGGGTGGGAAGGAAAGGAAAGTGAAGGAAAGGATAAGAAAGTGAACAAAAGAAAAGGGGGAAAAGGAAAGGGATAGGAAGGAAAGGAAAGGGAAGGAAAGGATAAGAAAGTGAACAAAAGAAAAGGGGGAAAAGGAAAGGGATGGGAAGGAAAGGAAGGAAAGGATAAGAAAGGGAAGGAAAGGGGGAAAAGGAAAGGGATGGAAAGGGAAGGAAAGGAAAGGGGGAAATGGAAGGGATGGAAAGGGAAGGAAAGGAAGGGGCGAGAATCTCTCGCTCTAAAAGCACATCTTTGTTGTTGTTGTCGTTGTTGACGAAACATTTGGCATCGCGTGAGTTCCCCGGAGCTCGGCGGTGAGAGCGACCTCGTCTCTCGTCTCCGGAGAGCGACCGCAGGTTCGAAAACAACGTCTTAACCTCCAGACGTGGACGCACCCCTTCTTCTTTTCCTCTCGATCATCTGGACGTTTCCAGACGGCGGTCAGACGGACGGCATGAAGGAGAAGCTCCTCTGAGATTTACATATTTAGAGCAAGAAGTGTAAAACATAAGGATAAACAACAAAGAAAGAGACCGAATAAAACTGAAAAACTAGAAATACAACGTCTAACTAGGAAGTGATTTATTCTCTATTGTATATTCATTAATCTAGGAGAATAAAACCAGGTGACGAAGATTCAGTGTGAAGTCGTTTAAAAAAAAAAAGAGAAAGGAAAAGAAAAAAAGCTCCAAAAAAGCTCCTATTTTCTCCGCTACCTGCTCAGCCGGCTCGTCCAATGAGGCGGCTCGGTCGGCGGCCCGACGCTCCACGCCGCCCGGTTGCGCCGAGCCGTGAGCTTCCACCCCGGAGTCTGTTCTTCATCCCTTTGCTTTTCGGGAAGAAGATGAACATGTGAGACTAAAATGATCCCAATGAGACCTGGGACGGGCTTTTAATGCACCTTCGGGGTAATGCATGTCCGCCTCTCTTTCCTCGCCTTATATGGCAAGAGACACACACACACACACACACACACACACACACACACACACACACACACACACACACACACACACACACACACACACACACACACACACACACACACACACACACAGGAGGATTCCTGAGCGCCCACTGTAATGTTCCACTGATCTCTTCTGATGCATGAGGGTTAACCAGATGTCAGGCTGAGCCGCGGCACACGCCGCTCGGCCCGCTCACGTGATCCTCCGAGTTACCCTCCGTGTTTTCCTGCGTGTTATCCGTGTTTTATCCGTGTTTTAATCCGCGTCGTTCTCGCCTTTCTAACGTGCCATCGACGCCCCGGGGGAAGCGGAAAAAACAGATATTTAGGCAGAGGTCACCTGCTCAGTTCGGTGGGGATTCCGCGATGCGTTCAAGGCACGCTTTGAGTCGGGAGAGAGAGACGCTCGAGCGGCGTCGAGGTTTGAGCGGCTCGCCGGCGCCAGATGAAAAGATGCGTGGTTAATGTGGCGCGAGAGCCTCGTAAAAACCCTTCTTTTGTGTCTCAAAGGCACCGGGGGAAAATAAAGAGGAAGAGAGAAAGTCGTATTACTTTCTCCGCCGAGAACTAAACTCAAGATGTCACATTCGCTTCCCGTCGGGCGGCGTGACGCGAGGCGACTTTTAATCTGCCGAGGAACGAAGTCCCCGATCACCGGAGACGACAACTTTTTTAATGTTTTTTCTTTTTAAACACTCGTCTGTGTCAACTTTTCGCCGGAAGATATTAGAAGCTCGACGTTCTGAAACGACGACGAGCCGTCAGGGATAAAAAAAAAAGAAAATACACAAAGCAACATGTGCAATATACGTGTGTGTGTGTGTATATATATATATATATATATATATATCTGTGATCTTTGTACTTGTTTTATGTTTATTTGTCTATATATATAGATATATATATATATCTATATATATAGATATATGTGTGTATATATATATGTGTGTATATATATATATATATGTGTGTATATATATATATATATATATATATATATATATATATATATATGTGTTATGTTTATGTCTGAGATTTTTTTACTTGTTTTATGTTTATTTGTCTAAACGGGGAAAGAAAGTGGAAAATAAAAGAAAAGAAAACGTTTCATACGATACTAAATAAATGTAATAATTGACCAGCAATAAAGATCTGGAACAAACCGATACTGAATATATCTTCGAGCGGAGTGAAAACACAAAGGAGCCCCCCCCCCCCCCCACCCACCCACCTGTACCCAAGCTGCTCAGTCAAGCCGGCGTCTTGCTTCTCCAGCCTCAAATACCTTTAAACAAACGCTTTATGTTCCGTTCCCGTGCCTCACCCGGCGGCGGGGACCCAATGAGGCGCTCGGCCAATCACACGCCCCCCTGCTCGCGCGTCGCAGTTTGCGCGTTCGCTTATTGTTATTGTGTGCGTACTGTACCGCATTATTCCACAGGTCAACACACAGGTTGATACCGCAGAACAATGGGTTTCCAAGCCCCCCCCCTCCTCCTCCTCCTCCTCCTCCTGCAGAGTAGCTGTAACATGGACCATTAGCCAAAGAATGTTGGACATCACCGTGCCGATGGTGCCTAGCCAGCCAAATCAAATAACTCCTCCTGCTTTTTTTTTTTTTTTTTACAGGCGCCGCTCCGGAGCCTCGAGAAGAGGAGGGTCTTCAAGGGGAGTCGTGATTTACGCCGTCTTATTGGAATTCAGTTAGGAGCGAGCGGCGCGTATGGGGGGGTTCTCCAGCGATAAGGGCCGATGTGCGAGGCGGGGTGGAGGAGGAGGAGGCGATGAATCACGGGCGCGATGGAGCTGGACAGGAGCCAGATTCGGGGCGTCATGCAGGACTCCAGAGGTGATGAGGGTCGTGGAGGTGATGAAGACAGAGGAGTGGAGGACCTCTGATACGCCGTGGACCCGATTTTATTAACGCTTTTATGTGATGTTTGTAAAGGTTTCTTTTTCTTACACGTCGGTGTACTTAGCCACATTCATTCGTTTCTTTACACTCTCTGGTTCGTGGTTTGGAGATTCGTCGCCTTTAAAGAAGCGACTCGAGACGACGGTACGATCACGAGACGGTCGCCCCCGTATCCGAGATTAATTTTGGGAGGAGGTGCGGACGACTCGTCGGTCTACATCGGTGGTTCTCAAACCTTTTCCACTTCGGAGGACGAAAAATATTTTGAAAAACGGCAAGAATCGAAGAGTCGCCAATAGTCTTGGCCGTCGCCCAGCAACAGGGTAACGTAAACATGTACACACACCGTACTACGACATGTATTTATGTACTGAACTCGTTGCGTGAAGTTCTCAATTAAAGCTCTTTCTGCATTTCTTCCTGCGCCCCGCCTGCAATACCACTGCGCCCCACTAGAGGCAGTTTGAGAACCACCGGTGTAAACACACGGTGCCCGCCTTAAACTGCATTTTTCGATATTTTTTTTATTAAGTTCAAGCACCATGTGTAATATGGTGGAGTTCTCTGGTAGTAACAGAGACACTGGGGTTTATCTTTGTGTCTTTCAGTGTATTATTTTGGTTTTATGGACAACAACTTGACGGTTTGGGTTCATTTTCATTCTTTTTTCGGGATAAAAAGCTCCAATGATGAAGGGTAGTGGAACATTCCCAGTGGAAGTTGAGGAGTTCCTGGCTCCTCCTGGAGACCGAACCAGTACGGCATCATCCAAAAAGCCAATTTTCTCCACTAGATTTCTGTTTATTGCAGACGATAATACTTTAAAATGTTTTTTACACCAAGATAAACTTCACAAATGAACCATTCTCCATTGATAGACTATAATTCGACATTTTGAAACTGTTCACAGAGCAATGTGAAAGTTAAAGTTATCCGAGTTTGTGGATCCCTTCATGGAGAGGGTCTGAACAAAGACTCCTCGACAAGTGGATTAAACACAAACTCTCCAAACAGCAGCTCTGAACTTCTGCCAATCCAATTAATTCCGCAAATCTGGATTTGTGTTATATTTAACGTCCAGTCCAGTTTTTCGATATATAAAACTCTTCCGTCCGCTGGCGCCTGGCCAGAAACAATCATTGCTCCGACCGCCCGGCTCCTCTCCGCCGTTCACGCTGCTAATATTCTCGAGTGCTGCTGGCTCGCCATGAAGCGGCTGTGTAGTCACACAGATAGATACTTTCTCTTTTCCCCCATCCCAAAGAGTGTAGTGTTTTTAATATGCAAATCCCAAAGAGACTTCAAACCTTTCTGAAGAACAATTAGCCAGGAAGTCAGTGGAGTGCGAACGCGCGGTTCCTCTCCATATTGGAGAAAACACATTTTTACAATCTTACGGTTTGTTAATTGCAAATGTCGCGAGGCCGTCAGGTGTTTTCTCCTCAGGCCAGAAACCCAGAGCACCCTGAAACTCACCTGCTGCCTCAGGTGTTTGCTCAGCATCAGGTCTGAGAGCCCAGACATGAACTGCTCGACGAGTTCAGGCTCAGGGTTTTCTCCACTTATTTTGTTGCTGCGTTCTACCCGAGCTGATGAAGACAGAAACATCTTCAAGTAATGAGACACTGTTTTATAGGCTGATGAATGTCTTTTAATATTATAGAACATTCTCTGGCTCATATTTTAAGTGATTATTCACCGGAAGGCTTCCTAGAGGGAACATCATTACGTTTTCTCCACTGGAAAAGCATCCTTTATGTTTTCTCCATTGAAAAGGTCTCCTAGAGGGAACGTTATCAAGTTTTCTCCATTGGAAAGGCCCCCTAGAGGGAACGTCATTTTGTTTTCTCCATTGGAAAGGCATCCATTATGTTTTCTCCATTGGAAAGGCCTCCTAGAGGGAACGTCATTTTGTTTTCTCCATTGGAAAGGTCTTCTAGAGGGAACGTTATTATGTTTTCTCCATTGGAAAGGCATTCGTGAGGGAACATCTTTATGTTTTCTCCATTGGAAAGGCTTCCTAGAGGAAACGTCATCCGTTTTCTCCATTGGAAAGGCCCCCTAGAGGGAACGTCATTTTGTTTTCTCCATTGGAAAGGCATCCATTATGTTTTCTCCATTGGAAAGGCCTCCTAGAGGGAACGTCATTTTGTTTTCTCCATTGGAAAGGTCTTCTAGAGGGAATGTTATTATGTTTTCTCCATTGGAAAGGCATTCGTGAGGGAACATCTTTATGTTTTCTCCATTGGAAAGGCTTCCTAGAGGAAACGTCATCCGTTTTCTCCATTGGAAAGGTCTTCTAGAGGGAACGTCATTTTGTTTTCTCCATTAGAAAGGCCTCCTAGAGGGAACGTTATTAAGTTTTCTCCATTGGAAAGGCGTCCTAGAGGAAACGTCATCCGTTTCCTCCATTGGAAAGGCATCCATTATGTTTTCTCCATTAGAAAGGCATTCTAGAGGGAACGTCATTACGTTCATACATTGGAAAGGCCTTCTAGAGGTAAATTCATTACGTTTTCTCCATTGGAAAGGCCTCCTAGAGGGAACGCTATTAAGTCGTCTCCATTGGAAAAGCATCCCAGGAACGTCATTAGTCTCAGTTTCTCTCCAGAGGTAGGGGTCCGATTTAAACAATTGCTGGAGGGACTATGTATCATATGTGGCCCACGAACGCCTCAGGACCCCCCTGGATTTATGATGTCACCTTTTTAAATTTGCCAAAAAGCGGTTTAACTCAGCGGGCTATCCTCACACAAACGCTTGTCTTCTGTGTACACACACACACACACACACTGAGTTTTTTTTGTACTTCAAGTACCCTCTTATCCTAAAGAGGGGAACCATTGTGTCAACAATCTGTGTTTGTGCACGCGGTGCATTTACAAAATGAGTGGGTGCATTTCTGCTAAATTCAATAACACAAAAAAAAAAACAGCAGGGACGGATGGGGGGGGGGGGGGGGGTGACGTCGCAGGCCTCAAAGCACTTTACTACTGAAAATGATTCAGACGAGCCGCAGCCCGTGGATAACGACGGCGTTATCGGACTCGCGCCGCGCCGCCGTCTCTCTGCCTTCAGCGGTCGGTCGCTTTGATCCAGACACTCGAAAACGACGACCGGATGATTTGCACTTTATGAAAGACCGAGTAGGGCTCAATTAGCTCATCGGATAAATCACACATGAGATAAACTCGTCTACGTGCCCCCCCCCCGAGCAGCTTAATGAGGCCGTACATCACACACAGATCTGATTCCTTCTTGTTGAGGCACGAGGTGAAGCGATGCAGGATCCTAGTGGGATGACTCATTTGGGGAAAGTCTGTGGGGCTTCAGTTCAGTTTATTTACACAAGGGGACGAACGGCTCACCGCCGCACGTCACGTGACCGGGAACAACCAATCCTGAGAGTTTGTTTTTCTTCTTCTGTAAATACGCGTCTGCGGGAAAAAACTATGAAAGGATGAGAAGGAGGAGGGGGAGGGGGGGGGAACGGTACAAAGCCAAGGTGGAACCCAAACCCTGCTGTGTGTGTGTGTGTGTGTGTCACATGACCCTCAGCTGACTCAGCAAATACGAGCGAACGTTCAGACACGCAGTCGGAAGGCAAAGAGGCGTTTAATTTGTGTTTCTCAAAGTCTCTTTTAGACTTTTCGATTCAACTTTTCTCATGTTTTAAAAGTTAGTTTCTCATATTTTTTTCCTTTCCGATGTTGCAAAAATGTCTCTGTAGTTATTAGATTTCTCTTCTCCATCCCGTGGCCACGGCCTGCATCGGATGCTGTACTTTTAATCCACCGATAACTCAACAGACAACCGCCCCTTTAGGCTTCTTTAATGACGCTCGTGGCCCAGGGCATTAGTATTATTCATTATTCCAACAGACTTTACTAGCACCTGTTTGTGAATGACATCACTCATTTGGTGGCACAACAAATATTTTTTTTTAAAAGCCTGCAGGGCCGGATTATTTCCCCGCCATGCGAGTGAAACCGGCACGAGGCGCTCGCTCCCATATTCTCTCGAATATCAATGAAGGCAGTAAATGCTGCCAGGCCGTCATAAAAAGCCTCCGAATCCAGGAAGAAGATCCCCGGAGTGCAAAATTATTCCATTCAATTCAACAACAGGCGGCGTGTGACCACGAGGCGTACCGCCGCGGCGCGGGTCACCCGGCGGTGTACGGACCAGACTTGAGAGAAGAAGAAGAAGAAGAAAAGAAAATAAACAAATAAAAATTGCTTTCTCTTTAAATGTGCACGTCGTCCTCCTGGAGGAGTCCTCCCGCTCGGGGGAGGATGGCCGGCGCCCCGTGCGTGTGAATAATTCAGCTCGCCGATACAAAGACGCCGCCGCCGCCGCCCTCGCAGGGACCCGCTGCACGCCGGGAAGATATATACATCACAGAGGGAACAATGGTGGCGAATAAAATGGAAAAAAAAGGAGAGTAAAGATGTGAGGAGCTTCAGTGTGTGGGATGAGTGCATATTTTTCAGGTGGATTTAACACCCTACACACACACACACACACACACACACACACACACAATGTAAGATATGGAACGGAATGCGGAGGCTTTTTGGTGAATTCAAGCTTTAATTGGAAACCACAACACACAAGAGCCCAGCTCAAGCCAGAGATTTTGTTTTGTGGCTTTCTAACACTGGAGTAACTCTTCAGATGACCATAAAATACTTTCACAGTCATTGTTGGTCATTATTGATTTAAATAATGACCAACAATGACTAATAATGACCAATCATGACCATGAACTAAGACTTTATTTAAGTCAATTATGCCAAATAAAAAGAAAAAGTGCTATTTCCAAACAATAAATTCAATTCAGTTTATTTTGTATAGTAAGATATAAGACATTAGCCTCATTGGGCTTTATAATCTCTACACGTACGACCCCCCTGACCTTTGACCTCTCACATCGGATCTGGAAAATCCCTTCAGGAGAGCAACAGAGGAGGATCGCTCTGCATTGGTGTGATTCGCATTATGTTTTGTGTTCATTCTCGTTATCCTCAACCTGAGCTCTTCCTCATTACTGAAGAAAAACGAGGTAAAACACCAGAAGTCACCTTTTCATCCATGTCAATAAAATATCCCTCAAACATCTTCAGTGTTTTTTTCCACCAGCAGACGCCTTGACTTTGTTCTCTTTCTACAAACTGAAAAGAGCTGCATCATCAGACGTTCTGGCTTTGGTTGGCTCCTCCTCCTCCTCCTCCTCCTCCTCCTCCTCCTCCTGTCTGTGTCTCTTCCTCTGTTGCTTCCTCATCCTCTTACTGGCCCAGAGGCTGCAGGATATATACGTCTCAGGCCTAATTGATGGCTTATTGCCAATTACGTCCACGAGGAGGATCCTCTGCCAATGTCTCTCTGTCTCTCTCTGTCTCTGTCTCTCTCTGTCTCTCTCTCTCATCAGGTCCTCGGGTTCGTTCTCCAGGAGCCTCTCCGGGTCTGCAGGACGATAAGAGGAGGATCCCTTCGGACCGCTGGGCTCTCGACACGTCGGCCTAGCGTTGTTTCCCGTGTTGCCGGGTAAACAACCGACTTCAGGGGCGGTGACGTAATGATCTACACGAGACCCGAAGTATCGGACGAGGGGCTTGAAACCGACTTCAGAGACGGAAATGCGTTCCGCGGTCGATGTATTCTCGTACGATGTATTCACGTACGATCTCTTCACGTACGATCTCTTCACGTACGATGTCTTCACGTACGATCTCTTCACGTACGATCTCTTCACGTACGATCTCTTCACGTACGATCTCTTCACGTACGATCTCTTCACGTACGATGTCTTCGCGTACGATGTCTTCGCGTACGATGTCTTCGCGTACGATGTCTTCGCGTTCGATGTATTCACATTCCATGTATTCACGTTCCATGTATTCGCGTTCCATGTATTCGCGTACGATGTCTTCCCGGTTGATGCGTTCGCGTACAATATAGTCACGTTTGATGTATTCGCGGACGATGTATTTACGTACGATGTCTTTGCGTACGATGCAATCGCGGACGATGTATTCCTGGACGATGTATTCCCGCCGCCGTCGGTGCTCTCCGATGTATCCTCAACAGCGCCATCATGAGGTTGACTTGCTAATTTGTCCCAATATTTTGGTTTGTAACCAAAAGTCCTGCAAAGACGATCCCAACATTTTTTTTTTGTGTTTAGTGCTAATCGACAAATTAAAACATAATACACATCATGACTCCCGTAACTCATCCGACACCTGTAGCTCATTTCCGTGTTATTTGAAGAACGGCTTGTCCTCTGGTCCTGCACGGATTCATGTATTAAAGAAATAAATTTACACTTTTATTGATCCCCGTGGGGGAATTCTTCTCTGTATTTATTAATGGACCCAGAAGATTATATATCTCGTCTGGCCCGGGAACTCCTCGGGGGTCTCCGATGAAGAACTGGCAAAAGGTTGGTGGTGTTGATCATCATTCGTAGATTTTGTAGAAATTAATACATAAAAAAGGACATCGCAGAATCACTCAGTTCGATGGTTTTCTGTGAGCCAATAGGAATCGAGCCTCGAGACTAAAACCATCAGACCGACGGCTCTTCATCACCGGCTCGCCGACGATGGCGTCCGATGGTCGGCCTTCGTGGTTTTAATGCAATAACAGCGTCTCTCTGTGATGTATTGACGCGTAGGCAACGCCAACGTCACAGGTTCGACCCTCGTAGCTTCATCGTAACCACGGCGACGGGACGCCGGCCGCGATGTTTAGGAACGTCGACCCTGCTCTACGTGTCCGATTTGCGTGAAAAGAGAAGCAAAGATAAATCCTTTGTCCTGAAACACATGCTGTTTATGTGTATTCACACACACACACACACACACACACAAGTCTGAAATGTGTGTGTGTGTGTGTGTGTCTGTGTTTTGCCTTGATACATAATGGAATGACACTGACATTTCCCCTCAGCTATTTCTCACACACACACACACACACACACACACACACACACACACACACAGCCCCCCCCCCCCTACACACACACACCAGCAAAACAAAGCCAACAAAAGCAGTGTATCCTTGAAGCAATATCTCGAGGCTCAGCCGACATTACGCTGCGGATTTTATTTTTTGGGAGAAAAAAATAGGATTTTTTTTAAAACAGCGTTTGGATGTTGATTCTCTGAATACCCACAATGCCTTGTTGCGGCTCCGTCTATTCATCGCGCGTCTCCCGAGGAAGAGAGCGAAGAGGCGCCGGCCTTTTGTTGCCGGGCGATTTTCTTTTTCATCCGCTGGCAAATTCCTCAAAATGTTGAGAGCTGTTTATTAAAGTGACAATGATCAATAAAGACTGATGATGTAATTATAGGCCAATCGCAGCGGCCCGTTTGACGTTGAATTTCAAGCAGGCTGAGAAGAGGAAGGGAAAAAAAAATAAAAAAAAAAAAACTGCCAGAAGCTACTCCGTCAAGGCGGCGTTCATCTCCGGCAGCGTTTCTTCGTCTAATTAATCTTCATTCCGAGGACAGACGCGTCTCACTAATGCACTTTTATCATCGCTCACTGCTGTACAGCACGCCGCTCCAAAAAAAAAAAAAAAAACCCACTCCATCAGAATAAAAAGAGCTCGCCGCTGCACCTGAAGCCGCGTGTTCGTGGAGAAGTGAATAATGGATGCCGCTCCGTTCTAATTCCTACAACAGGCGCTCCTCTGCTCTCTTTCTTCTAATCGTCTTTCCTCATTTAGGGTATTTCTATTGACGCGTCTCGTTACAGGAAAGTCACCGGATCGCTCGGCAGAGATTTTATTTAGTCAGGCGAGCTGTAATTCATGCAGAGAAAGATATTTTTAAAGTTAAGTTATTAAAAATGTATGACTCTACATTCTTCTTGTTTTCGCCACACGGCCCGATTTCACTTTTTTATTTTGTCGCTGAATTATTTAAGTTTAAAACTTGATTGGAATTTTTCACAAACATGCTGCATTCTCTCTATTGACCATTAGGGGGCGACTCCTCTGGTTATATAGAAGTCCATGCTTCATGTGTTAAAGCTGCATTCTCTCTACTGACCACCAGGGGGCTCCTCTGGTTGTATAGAAGTCTATGCTTCATGTGTTAAAGCTGCATTCTCTCTACTGACCACCAGGGGGCTCCTCTGGTTGTATAGAAGTCTATGCTTCATGTGTTAAAACTGCATTCTCTCTACTGTCCACCAGGGGGATCCTCTGGTTGTATAGAAGTCCATGCTTCTTGTGTTTAAACTGCATTCTCTCTCTTGACCACCAGGGGGCGACTCCTCTGGTTGTATAGAAGTCTATGCTTCATGTGTTAAAGATGCATTCTCTCTCCTGGCCACCTGGGGGCGACTCCTCTGGTTGTATAGAAGTCTATCTTGATGTTTTCCCTCAGTAAACATTGTAAACATGAGTTTATGTCTCAGTCTCTAGTTTCAAGTCTTCTTCTATACAGCATCATTTATACTTTTTGGTCATTTGGTCTTGCAGCACGGTGGCTCATTGTTAGCACTGTCGCCTCACAGCAAGAAGGTCCTGGGTTCGAATCCCAGTCCTCCCGGTCGTCCCAGGTCCTTTCTGTGTGGAGTTTGCATGTTCTCCTCGTGCCTGCGTATCGTAACGTGGCGAACACATCTTGATTGTCTGCTCTCCGTCAGACTGGCATCACGTCTACAAACTAAGATTCTTGCCTCCGGTGTGTTTCCGTCCACCCGGACTCCGGTAGAACCGCTCCACCGGCGCCGGAGCCAAACGGGCCTCGTTGGATTTGATAATCACCTTTTTGGTTCAGTGTGAAAGTCGTTTATTAACCGCTTGGCATCTGCTTGTTGTCTTGTTTGCCATCTGCTTTGCCACAATGTGTGATTCTGTAGTGGAATGAGTTACTGAACACACACACACACACACACACACACACACAAACGCGTCTCCAATCCCCTCATAATGTGATGGTATTTCCATAGAGATTTATATTTACAGTTAAAACCAAACACAATCCCCGGATGAGGTTTTCATTGCAAATAAACACGACACGTGTGATTAGCCCGTTCTCTGAGACTGAAGGGACGATGTTACTGAAGGCTATGGGATGGAATTAGTTCCTCAAGTGTCACCCAGTCGAGAGCTGAACGTATACTTTGAGAAAATTGCATAATTTTGTCTTAATTTGCAATAAATTAGAGTAAAGTATCCTGTAGAATCTCTGTATCTATAGGCACGGTGAGGCTTTGGGCTGCGTGCTAATGCTTACAGTGACAACACCAGCATCCTGATGCCAATGGGATCACCATTTCATTTTTCCATCCCAAAATATTGTCTAAATTAAAAAAATATTAAAAAATATTGGAGCTTGAAGAGAAATGTGAGAGACCCTCAAGGGTCCCGGTGTCTGTGTTGTGGGATAAGGAAAAGGCCCGGAGGTTTGGGTTCAGGATACTTTTCTTTTAGAAAAGAGAACCAAGGACTCCTCTGGTTGTATAGAAGTTTCTGCTTTGTGTGTTAAAGCTGCATTCTCTGTCCTGGCCACCCGGGGGTGACTGCTCTGGTTGTATATAAGTTTCTGCTTCGTGTGTTGAAGCTGCATTCTCTCTCCTGACCACCAGGGGGTGACTCATCTGGTTGTATAGAAGTCTATGCTTCATGTGTTGAAGCTGCATTTTCTCTCCTGGCCACCAGGGGGTGACTCCTCTGGTTGTATAGAAGTATATGCTTCATGTGTTCTGCATTCTCTCTCCTGATCAAATTTGTGCCAATTTCAATATGTAACCTTTGAGGACATATTTATTCGTGTTGTGACAATATTTCATTCTTCGTGATCTGCCTTTTCTTTGAGAGGAAACATCACAACATGAAAGATCTGAGTGCTATACCTCCTTCTGCGAATTCTATTGTCAGACATTTAAAAAAAAAAAAATCAAGTTCCCACCAGAATTTCATATTTTTTATGTTTTCCACTCCAAAGAAAACACTTTTTTTTCCTCTTTTTCATGTGCAAATAAAAGAAAAAAACTCATTAAATCAGGTGGGGGGGGGGGGGGGGGCAGAACATATCCCTATAAGTGGGAGGTATCTCTCAGAAGATAAATGTCTTCCATACACATTTCGGGGGTGGGGGGGGAGGGGGCAGCATTGATCTAGCAGGTCAGGCTCCTCCTGTTGATCTTTGTCTGTCGGTGATCAATGCCAACTGTGACCTTTGACCCTCGGTGCTTCATTAGACCCCACCCCTCCCCCTCCAGAGTGATCCCTCGCTCTCGTCCCCGCCGTGCGCTGCGTTCGCGTTCACACACACACACACACACACACACACACACACGGGTTGTCATAGCGCGGCAAGAATAAATAATAATAATAAACTACAGAACTCCGGCTGTCGCTGCTCCTCCGGTGAACTCCGCCTTTGTCACTTTATAATGAAGCCGGCGCGTTTCTTTTTATAGGACACCTTTCGGTTCGTCTGCCGTTGTTTGGCAGATACGGAAATGCTCTTCTCCCTAATTAGGCTCGGCAGCGAAAGCCACCCCCCCCCCCCATCACCCCCATCACCCCCACATACCTTGCCAATTATCTCACATTCCCGGGGAGCGTAAATTGTGTACGCGTTTGCGCGTTTTCAGCCGTCCTCCACCTTTTTTTGGGGGGGGCGACGTAGTTCCGTATCACTCGTACACATCACAGGATTGATTGAATGGAAATTGCATTTCAGTCGTTACTCGACTTCATCCAGACCTCCTGGCCGCCGCCGCTAATCAGAGAAACGCTCATTTGAATTGCAGATGACGGGCGCCGCTCCGTCTGCTTTTCTCACGGCGAGCAAAGAGGACCGGAGGCTGAGCGAGGTCTCATTACACGTCGACTTACGAGTCGTACACACACACACACACACACACACACACACACACACAAGCCCAGGTGTTTTCACACACACACACACACACACACACACACGCTCACCGGACCACAGGGCCTGCTGTGTGGAGGGTCTCCCGTGACGCCGCGCACAACAACAACGCTCGTGTGAAGTCGTTGCTACGCGTGTCAAGGCCGCCGCTTTACGTTTACGTTGAAGGGACATGAAAGACTTCTTCTTCTTCTTCTTCTTCAGTCGGCATGCAGGAAATGTGACAAGACACGAGGAATCAAGATGCACCACCTCACATACAAGGAAAGTTACAGATGCTACGCCATGCGTGTAGATTTGTATAGAAGTCTATTCTTCATGTGTTACAGACGCATTCTCTCTACTGACCACCAGGGGCGACTTCTCTGGTTGTATAGAAGTATATGCTTTGTGTGTTAAAGAGGCATTTTCTCTCCTGACCACCAGGGGGTGACTCCTCTGGTTGTATAGAAGTCTATGCTACATGTATTGCAGACTCATTCTCTCTACTGACCACCAGGGGCGACTTATCTGGTTGTATAGAAGTATATGCTTCATGTGTTAACGCTGCATTTTCTCTCCTGACCACCAGGGGCGACTTATCTGGTTGTATAGAAGTATATGCTTCATGTGTTAACGCTGCATTTTCTCTACTGACCACCAGGTAAACCACCAAGATGGCCGATAAGACGTAAAAAAATATATATATATCCAGCTTCACATCACCAGCAACGTGTTGGCAAAACCTCGGCTGGGCCAAGGGTTGCTATGGTAACAGTCCCGAAATGCCACGCAGCTGTCACTTTGCCACACTTATGTGCCAAGGTTATAAATTAAACATTACTACACAACGCTCGTTCAGCAGATGGGAGCGACGCGGCGGCTCGGCCGGTCAGACTCGCGTACGATGGAAGAAAAACGGGAGAGACGGCCGGAAGGTTCGCTTTAAAAAGTCGAGATTGTTCTTCTCATGTCAGCAGCTATACCGGCCGCGAGTCATGAGCCGCCGGCGAAGACGACACGCCGTCATGTGATTATAGGAAAAGACCCGACAGCAGCAGCGGCTGATCAGTCATGTGAGTTAAACCATAATAATCCATAGTAATAATAAAACATCAGCGTATCAACTCCTTCTGGCCGAAGGCAAAGAAAACAACTTTAAACCAGCGCGAAGCGTCCACGCTCAAAGTCAACGGGATCGACGTCTGAGGACGCGTTCAGGGGCAGTCGGAGAAAAGAGAACTCCATGAACTTCACCAACGTCTCACAGCGTGCCGTTTATTGTGACTGCGCTCGGACAACAACGTGGTACAAGTACACCCAACTGATACATGTACACCTAGCTGATACATGTACATCTAGCTGATACATGTACACCTAACTGATACATGTACACCCAGCTGATACATGTACACCTAACTGATACATGTACACCCAACTGGTACATGTACACCCAACTGGTACATGTACACCCAACTGGTACATGTACACCCAACTGGTACATGTACACCCAACTGGTACAAGTACACCTAATTGATACATGTACACCCAACTGGTACATGTACACCTAACTGATACATGTACACCTAACTGATACATGTACACCCAACTGGTACATGTACACCTAGCTGATACATGTACATCTAACTGATACATGTACACCCAACTGATACATGTACACCCAACTGATACAAGTACACCTAGCTGATACATGTACATCTAACTGATACATGTACACCTGACTGATACATGTACACCCAACTGATACATGTACACCCAACTGATACATGTACACCCAACTGATACAAGTACACCCAGCTGATGCAAGCACACCCAGCTGATGCAAGCACACCCAGCTGATACAAGTACACCCAACTGGTACAAGTACACCTAATTGATACATGTACACCCAACTGGTACAAGTACACCTATCTATACATGTACACCCAACTGGTACAAGTACACACAACTGGTACAAGTACACCTAATTGATACATGTACACCCAACTGGTACATGTACATCTAACTGATACATGTACACCCAACTGGTACAAGTACACCCAACTGATACAAGTACACCTAATTGATACATGTACACCCAACTGATACATGTACATCTAACTGATACATTCAATGTTTTTGTATAGCCCCAAACAGAATATACAAACTCCCCTCAGAGGGCTTTACACTCTGTCCACATAGACATCCCTGACCTTTGACCTCATATCAGATCGGGAAAAACTCCCCTAAACAACCCTTTCATCGCCAATGAGGAAGGAGGCCAGAGGCAGGATGCAGGAAGCAAGGGCAAGGAGTCAGGAGCCAGGAAGGTCTCCAGACAGGATTCATTGGAGCCTTTGAGGCGAGAGGCACGAAGACTCTGGGAGGAAGCAGAGTTACTAATGTGTGATGAAGAGATGTGAGCTCATCCTTAAGGAGAGAGGAGAGGGGAGCTCTGTGTATCCTAGAGGAGAGGAGCTCAGTGTATCCTAGAGGAGATAGGTGATTCATGTATCCTAGGAGAGGTTCTCAGTGTAGCCTAGAGAGAGGAGCTCAGTGTATCCTAGAGGAGATAGGAGCTCAGTGTATCCTAGAGGAGATAGGAGCTCAGTGTATCCTAGAGGAGATAGGTGCTCAGTGTATAGTGTATCCTAGAGGAGAGAGGTGCTCAGTGTATCCTAGAGGAGATAGGTGCTCAGTGTATAGTGTATCCTAGAGGAGAGAGGAGCTCAGTGTATCCTAGAGGAGATAGGAGCTCAATGTATCCTAGAGGAGATAGGTGCTCAATGTATCCTAGAGGAGATAGGTGCTCAATGTATCCTAGAGGAGATAGGTGCTCCGTGTATCCTAGAGGAGACAGGAGCTCAGTGTATCCTCAGCGTCCCCCAGCAGCCTATCAGCTTCCAGCAGCGTCTCTAGGTCTGGACCAGGTGAACCTTCAGGTCTGACTGTCAGACCATCAAGAGTAAAGTCTTCCGTCTCCATGAGGGGGCGGAGTCTGTGACTGAAGGTGAAGGTGGTTCCATAAAAGAGGAGGAGCTTGACACCTGAAGGCTCTGGCTCCCATCCTTCTTGATAGGGCTCTAGGAACCAGGGACAGCAGAACTGCTTTTTAACAACAGCCAGTTTCAAAAAAGAGTTTGAAGACGTGAAGAGATGTCTGTTCCAGAAGGAACACAAACACAGAGGCTACTTGATCTCCATCTTTGATGAGCTGGATATCAGAGACTCTTTCATTTCTCTGGATTTGCATCATTCTTCTTTAAATATGTATATCTCTCTGGTCAAATATCACTGAACTGCACACAGCAAAAACACAAAAAATCTCCCGCCCCCCCCACACACACACACACACTCACCCTCTCCCGCCGCCCCAGCACAGTCAACATGACAGGATAGCTGGTGTGTGCCTTGTTAGGGAGGAGCAACGAGCCCAGATAAGGAGCTGTGATCCACTGTTTGTTTACGTCTCTATCACAGGAGCCCGACAGCCGTCAGACCCTTCAAACAAAGACAGATGGCTTCTGGGAAAGTCAGGAAAAGTCGGTCTCCCTCTCTTTCCCCTCATCCCTCTATCCATCCTTCACTCGGAGTCTTCCGGTCTTTCGGAGCTCTCGATGCAGATTTAGTCATTTTGGGAGGAGGGAAAGCTCCTGAACTTTATTCTAGTGGGTAAACTTGGGTGGGGAGCGTCTGAGTCGCTTTATAGCACAACAAAAGGTTTTATTTGTCAAGATCAAACATGTGTCCTCACACCTATTGATCATTGATCGAGTATGTGGCTTTTCATGTGACCCTTTATCTTTATGTGGTGTCCGCCGCTGATACGCGAAAATGTCGGGTTCAGTTTAGATAACTTAAACAAACTCAAACACTTTCAGTTCAAATGAGCACAGAGTGTTGGGAGACGGCTCAGAGCAGGAAGTGGCACACCAAAAAAACACTTTTCAAGATGTGTGGTAGTGCATAGTGGGCTAACCGCTAACATGCTAGAGCTAACCGCTAACATGTTAGGTCAGTCACAATGTTGTTGTTTTTACTTCATCTTAAATCATGAGCTTTCCATTTCCTCAAAGGTCTCTTTTTAAGAGTTTGTTAATGATTGACGAAACAAAAAGGGCAGATGTCTGTGGTTAAAAAGGTTAAAGTTACGTTTTGACGCAACAGATATTAATCAATGTCAAAATCAACCGTAACACATTTTCCAGCGACGCTGATGGAAAGCCGGATGTAATAAATTCATCGGCACAATGAGCGCTGCACTACGTGTCTCCAAGTAAAAAAAAAAAATCCTTATTTCAGTGGTTCTCAAACTGTCGGGAGTGGCCCTCTAGTGGGGCGCAGTGGTATTACAGGTGCAAATATTGCAGGAGGAAATGCAGAATTACCTTTTATTGAGAATTTCAGATATTACACAAATTCAAAGTACATGGAGATAAGACTAACAGCGTTTCTCAATCAGCGTACTTGTGCGTCCTTTCCTCTACTTGTGTCCTTTCCTCTACTTGTGTCCTCGTGGACTCGTGAAACGTCATCAGTCTCAGCCCGAGTTCATGTTCACATTCAAAGTTCTCTTCTCGGTCAAGATGCCTGGATGTGACTTGCTCCTCCCACTTTACCCAGGATGCATCAGAGGAGACTTGTGCATACTCTGGCCAACATATCCCAGAATGCATTTCACCAGCAACCGGAAACAATAGCGGAGGTGAAAATAAACTACTGACTGATGACTTTTTATAAATACTACTGTTGTTGAGTCACGGAATGTAATTTTAGGATGTTTTGTTTATTTGACTGTAAAAAATAATTTACACTGAATAATGAGAATAAACTCAGGAGCAAGAACATCTGATGTGGTGACGTCATCAAATCAGCTGCTGGTCCCATCGCAGAAAGACCGTCCTCCCGTCCTCCGGAGTCTGGACTCCCGAGACCAGACTCCAAAAGAACACAAGTCTGTACTCGGTGTACTTTGAATTGAGAAACGCCGTAAGTCATTCATAAATACAAGTTGAAATGCCTGTACATGTTTACGTTAACAGGCATGCCGAAGACTGGCTGATTGACATTTTGCCAAAAGCTAATCTCCATGAGATCAGCCATTAAAAAGTCAACATAGACCATTTTATTTGGGTTGCGGGGCATGAACATTTCCCTTCCTCTAAAATGTGACGAGACAGAAACAGTTTGAGACCCACGGCCTTCTTTGCTTCTGTTATCTCTATTCGGATGAGTTGTAAGTTTGCAGTGCTTTGAGCTCTCAAGGCCACCGTAGTGTCACAAAGGAGACTCGGGAGCAGAGGAGGACAAAGGAGCCGAGGTGAAAAACAAATAAAAATCTGGGAACAGAACAAGCACACTGAGTAAATACACAGGGGAACGAGCCGCAGGTGGAAACAATGAGGGCGGGGCTTGCAATCAAACCGGAGGCGGAGCAGTGGCTGAGGGCAGGTGAAGGGAATGAACCAATCAGGGAGAGGCCGGACAATCACAGGGACGGGAAGTGCGGGGAAACAGAGGATACCAGAGACAAGGACTTCAAAATAAAAGCCTCGGCGAACTCTAATGGATGTATTCTCTAGCAGGTCGCAGCAGCTTGTTGTCCTCATACAAAAAAAACAACAACATTTAAAACATAATAATGCAGAATTAAAGGATAAAAGTGCGTACATTCATTGAGTAAATCCTCCGCTGGCGTTGTCTGTTTATTTCCATTTCCAAGAAGCGACGCTCTCCAGTTCCGATGTTTCACCACGTTAACGAGATTTCGCGTCGGGGGAATTCTCGCGAGATCTCGTAAACATTTTATTCACGCGGGGTTTCCCGCTGTTGCTTCAAGTCTTTAGCGCTGCTTCCAGCAGCCGGGAGCGAGGCGGCTTCAGCGAGGCGAGAGCTGATGAAAGCCCTTCGAAACCAATTAGATCCACTCCAGACGCGTCAGCTGGTTGACACCCGGCTGCTCTCCTCTCCACCTGACAGCGCCGTGTTTTTATTTGATGTGAGAGCACATGCACACATATGAAAACACTCCGATGTGCTGAACTTTACCTAATGCATGTGTACACACAAACACACACACACACACACACACACACACACGTTTCAAAATCCAATTAAGCTGCGGCTGTGGGCTCAAATGGGCCTTGAGTGTCTGCACGTCATCCGCAGTGCGAGAAAAATGATGTGTGACGACAAGATTACGGCCACGAGCGGTGCGTTCAAGGTCCGGCCCGGTGATGATGACGGGTATTAGCGTGGCGGAGGAGGCCGAACGTCTCCTCCGACCGCGGAGGCTTTCTTCATTTGATCCAAGCGAAGAACAATGTTGCAAAAGTGAGTGATTTGTTTTGTTTGTACACATTGTGTGTGTGTGTTTGTGTGTGTGTTTTGTGTGTGTGTGTGTGTGTGCATATCTGTAACTGCACGTGTAAGAACAAGAATAACATATAAACCAACCCTTTTTTTATGTTCCAGGTGAAACTTGTTTTGAATAAGTTCTCAAACATTGATATATATAAAGATCTATATATATATATATATATATATAAAGATCTATATATATATATATATATATATATATATAAAGATATATAAATATATATATATAAAGATATATATATATATATGTATATATATATATAAATATGTAGATATATATATATATATATATATATTAATATCTATATCTAAATATATGTACATTTATATTGTATACATAATACATATAATATATATATATACATAATACATATAATATATATATATATATATAAATGTGTAATTTTGACACATACAATTTTTCAATCCAACCATCCATGCGTTGTAATGCCAGTGCAGTTTTACGTTTATGTATCTTAGCAACCTGTGTGCAACCTCTCACATCTTCATCCATCTGTTCTTCAAAACAAAGACCTCCACGGCTGCCGTTGCAGTTCAGGTCTGGGTTGAAGTCGTCAAGCTTTCTTTGGACCGCCGGCGCTCCCAAGTAAACTTCTTCAGAGGGAGACTTACTGTAGAGCGAAGAACATCTCACTGTGTCGCACGAGAAAAGAAGAATGAAAAATTCAACAGTGGAAAAGCATAAAAGTAGGCAGCGAGGGATTGTTCCGCAACAGTGCCCTTAAAACCCGACGGTGCTGTGCCTACAGTGTGCGGAGCTTTCTACTTTTCCCTGGTGGAGTCACTTTGTAGTTTGTTCCCTTCCATTCCTCCACACTGCACTCCTTTTGCCAATTAGCTGACAGTTGTTTTATTATTCTTTTTAAAAAAACCTCAAACCTTAAAAGTAAAAAAGGGAGAAAAAAAAAAAATCAAAAGAAGAAGCGTGCACCTCGCACCCCCCAGTCGCAAAAAAAAATAAAAAAAACCTTGGGGAGGTTTTCACTCAGAATATCTCAGTGATCAAAAGACATGAAAGTGACACGTTGTTTTTGGTGGATGGACAAATATCTGGAGCGTCGGGGGGGAAACACGTCGAGATGTGGCTCGGTTTCACCAACAATCCGTGTATTTCTTAGCACTACGTGTTTGAGCGTAAACGTGACGCCTCTGACCGACGGAGAGTCGCAGCCCGTCGCTCCGGAGAAGAAGAAAAGTTACAAGATTCAAGTTTTTATTTGCCATTTGTGCCCGTAGACCAGGGGTGCCCAACTCATTTTCAACATTGAACCACATCAGCATCATGGCCGCCCTCTTAAAGGGCCGGTTACCTAAAACTCTGTATGAACTACACCGGAATATATTGTTAAATAACCCTCTTTGCATTTTTGTTATGTTTATTTGAGTGTAGAAATACCGTACATAAGCTCAGTTCTCTATTATTATAAAATAAACCTATTTCATTTGAAACCTTCAAAATAAAAGCACAGGATATCTTTGTGAAATCTTTTTAAGAAAAGGTGATCGTATGTATTTCAAGCCGCCAGGGGCCGCATAAAATGACGTGGCGGGCCGGATTCAGGCCGCGGGCCTCGTGTTCGACACCTGTGCCCGAGAACAACAGTCCAGACACATTGGAAATCTAGTATACTATAATAAGAAAGAACAAATATAAGAGACTATACTATAAAACAGGAGCGTTGATTAGCCTGAGCAGCTCATTAAAGGTGACTCCGTCAAAACAACAAATCAACCACCTGGAGCATCTCCGCCGCTCTAAAGTTTGGTTTGCATGTTCGACGCCATCAGGTAAACACAACATTTTAGGAAAAGCATTACATTTCAGGCGTGGGTGGATAATGAGACACCGGGCCCCGGGCCTCAGACACGCGGAGCGACACACCGCCTCATTTTATACTCATTTATATTTCTCTGTCCTCGTTTTGTGGCTTTGTTGGATGCTTTTTTCTTTTTGGCGATATTTTATTCGTCTGTGGTTATTTTTTGGCTATTTGTAGTTGTTTTGTGGCTTTTTAAAGTAGTTTTTTGTCTCTTTGTATTTGTTTTGTAGCTCTTTATATGGGTTTGTATCTCTTTGTATTTGTTTTGTAGCTCTTTATATGTTTGTATCTCTTTATTATTGTTTTGTATCTCTTTGTAGTGGTTTGTGTCTCTTTGTAGTTGTTTTGTATCTCTTTGTATCTCTTTGTAGTTGTTTTGCATTTATTTGAAGTTGTATTGCGCCTCTTCAAAGTTATGTTGCTTCTTTTTGTATTTGTTTAGTATCTCTTTATATTTGTTTGTGTTTCTTTGTAGTTGGTTTGTGTCTCTGAAGATGGTTTGTGTCTCTTTGTATTTGTTTTGTATCTCTTTGTTGTTGTCCTGTGTCTGTTTGTAGATGTTTCTTATCGTAAATGTTTTGCATCTCTTTGTAATTGTTGTGTGTCCCTTTATAGATTGTTGTAACTCTTTGTAGATGTTTTGTTTCTTTTTGTAGCTATTTTTATGTTTTTTTGTGTCTTTTAAATTGTTGTACATATATCTGCGTCTATTTCTACTGTTGACACATTATCTAAGATGGACAGCTGCAGATGTTGCAGACACCAAATAAAACAATGATTCTTACAAACATTTCCACATGAGCCTAATTTTTGCTCTAACCACCAACCCCCCCCCCCCCCTCTCCCTCAACCCTCCTCCTTCATCCCCGCCGTCAGCCAGCGTGCTCCTGGGTGTTGACGTCTGCCCGAGTGGCCGCTGTGGGGGACACAGCGATGACCTAAAAGAGTTGTGTGGTAAACACGCGTCGAGCCGGGCCCGTGTTTACAGCCGGGGGCCGGGTGGACCTGAGAGCCGCCGATAAACCGGGTCACACCGGGCCACCTGTTGTGCTTCAGAGGACAGGAGCTATTCAAATATGTGACTGACATGTACACAGTATGCACCGAACACAGAAGATATCAACATACTCTAATCGAGGAATCTCATTGGAGGAGAGCTCCGGCCCTGCAGGACCCACTGATGTAATCTCAGCGTTCTGATCCCATCATAACTCACAAATAGAGGCACCGCGTGCTCCGATGTTTGCAAATGACGCAAACGTGAACTTTAAATTAGATTTTTTTTTCTTGTGTGGGCGGGGGATCTTTTCTCATTATCATCTATTCTGGTAGAACGCGCTCTCTCCGTTTACAGAGACGCACTTAAGTCTTCATTTAATTTTCCATCAGTGTGAATCTAACAGGTGTTCGTCTATAAAAAGTTATATTACCTTTTCAGTGGCTTTAAATGCATCAATACTCATGACAGCGCATGCATTTCTGGCGTTGAGAATGTATGCGTGTAAGGCCACATTTACACAGCCGGGTATTTACTGAAACAAATATTTCTGCCCCTCCGTTTTCAAAAATAACGTGGTGATCAGAGGCAGGTGAAGGGAGTTGGACTGACGGGATGGGAAGCAGGATCTGGAATGACGTGATAGTTTAAGGTCACATTTACACATAGCCGGTATTTACAGAAACAAATATGTCTGTCACTCCGTTTTCAAAATGAACGTTGTACACACAAGGTCGTTTTCAAAAAAGTTTGTTTATTTGAACCCGCATAAATACGCCGTCCGCATACGTCCCATAGGACGCTCACGTGACGTGAAGCATCTTTAGTCGCACACTGTGACGTTTGACCACCTAAAACTCTGTTTGACCTCGTTCACACGCAAACACACAAACAGAGTTTTCAGAAATCTCCACTTTGGCCGGAGATTTTAGAAATGATCGTTTTCCGTGATAAAACCTCAGTTTTTGTGTAAATGAAAGGCCAAAACGCATGAAAATATATGTCTTTTCCCATCGTGTAAACGGGGTCTCAGTAGACAGGGACTAACGAGGGAACGGGCAACAGGTGAGACGACCAGGTGAAGGTAATGAGGGACTAACGAGGTGATCAGAGGCAGGTGAAGGGAGCTGGACTGACGAGATGGGAAGCAGGATCTGGAATGACGTGATAGTTTAAGGTCACATTCACACATAGCCGGTATTTACAGAAACAAATATGTCTGTCACTCCGTTTTCAAAAATAACGTTGTACACACAAGGTCGTTTTCAAAGAAGTTTCTGTTTATTTGAACCTGCATGAATACGCCGTCCGCATACGTCCCATAGGACGCACACTGTGACGTTTGACCACCTAAAACTCTGTTTGACCTCGTTCACACGCAAACACACAAACAGAGTTTTCAGAAATCTCCACTGTGGCCCGAGTTTTTAGAAATGATCGTTTTCCGTGATAAAACCTCAGTTTTTTTGTGAAAATGTATGTGTTTTCCCATCGTTTAAACGGGATCTCAGTCTGGAGATCCATGCAGGTGTGACAGTGGAGCTGAGGCGACATTGTCATCACTTTCCGGAGCGCCTGCTCCCGTCCTTCATCTTCTTGTTCTTCGGTCCCCTGCGGTGTGATTGGTGGGAATGGAGCCGGTGACTCTGGTGGCGTCAGCGTTTTCAGGGTTTCTCACCAAACAAGTGTGGAGACATAACAAGAGAACAGAGACAAGCCAGAAACCACGACAACCATGAAAAGGCTTGAGGGGCTTGTCGTCGTCAACTCGACTCAAATGCGTCGTGTCAGCTTACGTAACGCGAGGTGTTTGGACTGGGATGATTACAAAATATACAAATAAATGCACGTTTCCGATTGGATTAAAAAGAGACACAAAACAATTTCAAAGAGATGCAAAAAAACTTCAAAGTGCTATGAAACAACTGTAAAGAGGAACAAAATAACTATAAAGAGATGAAAAAGACACACAAACCAACTACAAAGAGATACAAAACACTACAAAGACAGACAAACCAACTAGAAAGAGACACACAACAATTACAAAGTGCTATAAAACAACTACACAGAGAAACCAAATAACTTCAAAGAGACACAAAACAATGACAAAGACACATGACAACTACAAAGTGACATAAAACAACTACACAGATAAACCAAATAACTACAAAGAGATGCAAAAAAACTTCAAAGAGACACAAAACAATGACAAAGACACATTACAACTACAAAGTGACATAAAACAACTACACAGATAAACTAAATAACTACACAGAGAAACCAAATAACTTCAAAGAGACACAAAACAATGACAAAGACACATTACAACTACAAAGTGACATAAAACAACTACACAGATAAACTAAATAACTACAAAGAGATGCAAAAAAACTTCAAAGAGACACAAAACAATGACAAAGATACATTACAACTACGAAGTGACATAAAACAACTACACAGATAAACCAAATAACTACTAAAAGAGATGCAAAAAAACTTCAAAGAGACACAAAACAACTTAAAAGAGATGCAAAACAAGTAAAACGAGATACAAAAAACTACAAATAGATGCCAAATAACTTTAAAGATATGCAAAACATCTGCAAAGATAAACGCAACTACAAAACGACACAAAACAACTTAAACGAGACACAAAACAACTACAAAGAGATGCAAAACAACCACAGACAAAAATAAAAGCCAACTGCCAAAGCCGAGCAGCCCTTCAGAGCGGCGTAGCCTCGGTTATTTAAAGCCAAACGAGGAGCTTCCATGTTGTGTTGTTTTTGGCGCCCTCTGTGGACGAAGATGGAAGTGTTACGAGAAGATCAATAATACGAGAGGTTTTCTTGAGGGACTCTGGTGACCCTTGTAAGGTATTCTGAAACGGGACACTTTGCAGATGGTGGAAAACAGGCTTCCGGACGCGCGTGAATTAAGTTATCAACATTTAATGGCAGGAAGTGTAAAACAAACAGTCAAGAATCCAGTGGAAGGAGAAAGATGTGTCTTCTTCGCGGCGTGTTGTTGCCGGGGGTCAAAACGTAATTTCCGGTCAAGTATTTTCACAATAAAATTCTCATCTATTATTTTCGGTATTAAAGTCACCTTCAAAATAAAAGTCCCTCGTTATTGTAAGTCACGTCCCAGATTTCAACCGGCTCCGTCGATCTATAACACTAACATACAGTCACTCTCATGAACATACATTCATTCTTGCCATTCACATTTGCATAGAGTAAACATTACCCCTATGCTTCATAATACATTAATAAAAATATCAATATTCTCCTTAATATTTTCTATTATAATATCTTTCTATATGTATCAATTTAAAACATAAGACCTCTGCAGATGTTATCAAAATAAACTATTACAACCTAACACCCTCAAGAAAACCTCTCGTCTCATCTCCCGACGTGTGACATCACAACGTCCGCTAAACGCCGGCCCTCCTCCTGAAGGCTCCTGCAGGTCTTCCACCTGCGTCTGTACCGCGTCTCCTCTGACTGTTGCGGCCTTTTATTTGCGAAAGACAACATCGTATTGATTTGAGTTGCTCATTACTTTGCAATTATTTAAACTTTCTAACTCCACGGGCTGGAAGTCGGCCCGTAAATTGGATTTCGAGAGCGATGTGCTCGCGTGTGATTGTGTGCGTCGGGAGGATTTGGAGTCGTGACCGTTCACATCTGTCTCTCCGCCTCTATCTCTTCCCCACACACACACACACACACACACACACACACACACACACACACACACCCTGAGCCCCTGTGTGTGTGAGTGTGTGTGCGCAGGTTAGTGTGTGTAAATAGGCAAGATATATATTTATTTATGTGTGTGTGTATATTCAGGGCACATTGTCTGGACAGGGAGAATGAGAATGGATGGGATTGTAATTACTGAATGGAGATATCCACACAGTGTGAAATTAGAAAAAGGGCGAAAAAACCTCCCACGGGCACCGCCGGTAAAGAGAGAGTGGTTGTCATGGCGATAGGTGCTTCGCAAACCTTCAGGGAAAGAGGTGCGAGTGAGTTTCTTCTTCTTCTTCTTCTATTTAGTGTGTGCGTGTGTGTGTGTGTGTGTGTGTGTGTGGTTTGGGGTGGGGGGTGCTTATGGATTGTTTTTATTCATTTTCTTTTTTTGTTTTGTTGTGTGAAGAAGTTGCCGTGACCTTGATGAAAGACGCACGAGGGTGTCGCGTTTTTTTCCAATTTTTTTTTTAGACACTCAAACGGCGCGTGGGCTGAAAGTGGAGGAGTCGGTCCCAAGGGCGCCGTCTCCACTGGGGATGTGTGTGTGTGTGTGTGTGTGTGTGTGTGTGTGTGTGTGTGTGTGTGTGTGTGTGTGTGTGTGGGGGGGGGTGTGTCCCCCTTCTGTCAACATCTCAGTTTGAGTAACTCGCTCCAGATACCCCCACACACACACACACACACACTTTTTATGTGTTGCGTTGAATCGTCTCTAAATACTCTCAAACATCGGAAGTAAACACCGAGACACGAATAAACGGTTTCTTTTTTTATGAATGAATCCCGCTGACCAGCGTAAAACGACTTCTTCTTTAGCGCCACCAACAGGCAGCTTTGGTCTTTTATCGTAATATCTCAACAACTCAATTATCACGAAAACATGTCACAAAGATTTTCCACCAAACGTCCGCGGTGGCGTTTTTTAATCACGAGTTGTCGTGAGTCGTGATTTCGGTCGTCGGCCAATCGGCACGCTGCTTTGAAGAATAGATTCCAGGCCGTTTGTGGGCGAGGTTCCCCAAATATAAAGTACCCGCCACACTCATACACACTGCCACCCAACTGGAGACGGCCTCCACAACCCAAACACACACACACACACACACACACATAGCTAACATAGCTAACGGCTCCTACGCAAACCCGCCCGCGTCGGCCACGGCAACCAGAGTGAAGAGGAGGAGAAACGGAGACCGCCGTGAAACTGAGGTCAACGTTGTCTTCTTTCGCCGTACTTTAACCCTCCTGTGACCTTTAGGGTCAACTTGACCTCATTCAATGTTTAACGTCGGTGTTCTTTGGGGTCAATTTGACCCAAGGCTGTTTTTTACTGTGTCCAACATATAAGAAATATCAACTTTTTATATATATTTAAAGGGCTATTTAGGTCAACAAACAAACATAAAGTACCTCACACTTAAACTTGGGAAACAAAATAAATTTTAATAATCTTCTGGAGGTTTTAATTGCTGGGGTCAAACTGACCCCCGAGGGTAAAATATGTTAGTAAGTGTGAAGGTAACAGGAGGGTTAAAAAAAAAAAAACTAGCTTCACTCGCCTCGAGCACTTTGGCACGTAAAAATAAGTAAACCTGAAAAAAAATTGTAAGTAACTCTGAAACTTTATTTTGAAAAGACACTCATGTCCCGTGAGCTTCATAGCTGACTCAATCTGGGGTGATACCCCCCCCCCCCCCCCCAAACCTCCCCCCCCGTGGGGGAAGATGACAGACGCGTCACGGCCCGATGGAAGTGACGCATTACGTAACCCCGGGGGGGGGGGTTAGGTTCCTTTTGTCCGAGTTCAAAGTGCGCCGAGAAGAGATAATGGCCTCCTTTTATCAGGAGGCGGTAGTAATGAGCTTGTTCATCACCTAGAGAGGAGGAGGGGGAAGGGAGGGGGAGGGGGTGGTGGGGGGTCTGTGAGGGGGAGGAAGGCTGAGGAATGCCCATCCATCAGACAGAGCCCCGGCCCCCTCGGGCCTCCAGACCTCTTCATCACTGTCTGGGTTCTCGGGGGCCGGAGAAAGAGGGCGGAGCCTCGGATGGAGTATTTATCTCCACGATGAAACCATCTCTACATCCTTTATTCATCTTCTTCGCCCGGCCACCGAAGAGAGGCGCGGAGGACGCTTCGATATTCAAGAGATCGACAGCGAACGTGACTTTAAATGATGATTAAATGATTAAAAAATATTTAAAAAAATTGTGTTTACAAGGGAAATGTGTCAGGTTGCCAGATTGGGAGATACCAACAACAACAAAAACACACATCTAAGTAATCCTTTGTGTGTTTCTGCTACACAATAATAAATACCACCCCCCCAAAAAATATAGTATAGTATGAAAACATGCACTAAATCCTTAAGCAAAGATGTATTAAAAATATTATCTTAAGAAGTTTTGAAGCTTGTTTTCTTTTTGCTCCACAGAGCTGGACCTTGTTGCCGGGCAGACCGGCGGCGCAGCGTCCTCTCCCTGGCCAGCCGGCATGTCCGCCTCCTAGATATGGAGAGCTGGGCGGCCGGCGGCTGTCCTCTCCTCTCCACCAGAAAGAAATACAGAAGAGCTGCGTGATGAAGAGTATTTGTTTATCTCGTTGATTGAATGTTTAAAAAAGTCTTCCTCGCCTTCTCCTCTTCATCGCTCATCGTGACGTCATGGCTTTGATGATCGTGCTCTCTATTAACAATGTTCATCATCTTAAAATTAACCCAGTAAATCTTTTGATTATCCCGAGTAAGGGCGACAATTGTTTCTGGAAAGAGCTCCTTGTCGTCGGGCAACCTCTATATGAGACTATATTTCTCGTTAATTAAATAAAAACGATAGATTTGTGGTTATTTTTACTTGTACTGATTATAATCTCAAGATTGTGGAATTTATTCACACCATCAGCTAATTGCCCAAATGTAAATCGGGCATTATAAACCCCTCGAGACCAACAAAATGTTGGTGGACAGCTATATATACTTAAAAAAAAAAAATATATATATATATATATATATATATATATTTAAATGTAATTGTATATATTAAAGTGTGAATGAATATGTATATTTATACTTAAAATATATATATATAATTATAATTATTTTGTCTAAAAGATATATATATATATAATCTATAATTATAGATATATATAATCATAAATATATTGTCCTATATATATATATATTTAAATATATATATGTGTATAAATACATATATAAAGAAAAGAAGAAGAAAAAAAAAAAATATATATGCACATTTATACTTAAATATATATATATATATATATATATATATATATATATATATATATATATATATATACATATTTAAATATATATATATATATATATATATATATATATATAGATACATATATAAATAAAACAAGAATATATATATATATATATATATATATATATATATCATATTTGTGGATTCACTCTTGTCTTCTTGTTGCTGTATATGATTTAAAAAGCGTCCGGAGAGGTTCCCAGGTGACATGGAGTTGACGGACTACCCTCCCCATGCGGGGTCGCTGACCTCCACTTTCCTTCTGGTTTAACAAGCAACCCCCTCCGGGCCATCAGAGGTGGACATACGAGCTCTGGGGGAGGGGGAGGAGTGTGTGTGCGTGTGTGTGTGTGTGTGTGTGTGGGTATGTGTGCAGAGAGCGTGTGGTGCAACCTCGCCGGGGGCAAGAGCTCGTTCTCCTGGTCGACCTTGAATGTTCTCATTCACTTCCACTGATACCGAATATGAACGCGTTCTCCCGACGCTCCTTTAAATCCGCGGCCTGGACCCAACTCCGCCCAATCATTTGAGTCCCGCGGTGATCCAGGTGCTGGGAAAAAATGGAATAGATAAAACACACACATTGATCAGGCCCATAGCCTGTAATAATAAATAATAAAACCGCCCTTGAATAGGTAATCCCTTCTTCAACAGTCATGGCGGTATTTCTATAGAGCTGCTGGAGCCGAACGAGCCGTCAGGACCGGAGAGACGGGTCAGCCGACGGGCCGGAGGGACCGTGAGGCACTTTGTATTGTTTTAGGGAAAGTGGGTTAAAATGACCCTGGGGGGGAGGAGAGAGAGAGAGTTTACGAGTTCCACACACACACACACACACACACACACACACACACACACACACACACACACACAGGGGTTAAGTCTGTCCCGGTATCGTCTCAAATGGACGTCTTAAGGTGCGTTCACGCCAAAAGCGAGGCGATTTTTCACGTCGCCCAAAACGCGCGAGTTTACTCTCTTGACCGTTCGCCGTGTTCTCAACATAAACGTTGAGACGCTCCGCGAGGGGCGGGGCTTATCTCCATAGAGACCGTTATCATCTCCTTCATCCACCACGGGATAACTCACCAGTCGTTCTGCTTCATACTTGTTGAGGACGTCCCACACACTGACGCCCTCGTGTTTGGGTTCATGACAATAATATCAATATATATATATATATATATATATATATATATATATAATATAATAATACATGACATCACCCGTAGGCTCACTCAGCTCGGTCACTTTCACCGTTTCTGTTACGTCTGAAAGACTTCCGCTTCCAGCTACGAGAGAGAACTCAAGAGCTGATTGGCCGAGTTGCGAGATGACGCCTCAAAGTGGAAATATTTCGACTTGGGGGGGGAAAAGTGCGCCGCTGAAAACGCGTCGCCCCAAACGCGTCGCCCCAAACGCGTCGCCCGGGAAAAGATCACGTCTATCGCAGTCGCACGCGTCTGTACGTTGACTTTTCACGGGATTCGGTCTCTCAAAAAGAAACGCCTTTGGTGTGAATTCACAGGTGGATCCAGTCCGAATTCTGCATTTAGCACCTTTTTAAAGAACGCACTACATCTCAGCCTCTCTCTTAGTCTCTCTATCTTAGCCTCTCTCTCTCTCGCCGTTGGCCATTTTCTATCGTATATATTGTGACACGTCTACCACTAAATGTGTGTTTTAAATAACCAAGGTGGGTACACAGATGATCAGAGGCGTGCACGTGCACAACTGTTGGTCCGGTGGTGCCTCCTAATAGAGATACATGGCGGAGCTACAGTATCTCTCACTCCACAGGCAGGAGGGCGATGTGTGTGTACTCGATGTGTGTGTACTTGATGTGCGTGTACTCGGTGTGTGTGTAGTCCTTCGCTCGTCACGCATCCTTCACGACAATCAGAGTCCTCTGCAGAGGGAAAAAATGGAGACCACTTTTACCACTTAATTGACTAAAGCCGCGAGCGCCGCGCTCGACTCTAATTGTGAGCACAGCGGGACGTCTAATAGCTACAGGAGAGGGGGGGGGGAATAATTGAGTCCGTCACAGTCGTGCATATTGAGTTGATATAAATGTTTTATTGTGTCCACAAAATCATCTGACTGTGCAGGCATTGGAAATCGATCCCAATTCCACCAATATTTGGGCACGTGGGACCCCCGGGGGGGGGGGGGGGGGGGGGTATCTCGGAAGATTCTAACGTTAACTCAGGAAATGAGAAGGATCAGATTTATGAAATATGAACGTCACTTTATTTCATCTTCCTTCCACTTCCTTCCACCCCTATGCATCCCGACTTGTATCGTATTATTGTAGTTTTTAGTTTTGAATTAAAAACACCAATATACATATATATATATACATATATATATATATGTATATATATATATGTATATATATGTATATATATATATATATATATATATATGTATATATACATATATGAATATTTATATATATATATATACGTATATATGAATATATATACATATATATAAACACATATATGTACACATATATATAATCACATATATATACTTATATATATATATATATATATATATACTGTATAAATATAAATATATATATATATATATATATATGTATATATAAATAAATATCTCGAGAGCGCTCCCATTATTCAGGGGCTCCGGGGTGCGGAGGCGTCAGAGCCGAAGCACTTTGTGGCTGCGATCGGGAGATGAAGAGGCCATTTATTTATCTGCCGTCGTGGCGGCGGCTCTTATCGGGGATTTGTTTTGTGGCACAACTTTAATTTGCATAAATTTCTTGCGAGAGTAAGATGAGAACTCCCCGCTCTCGGCTGGAGGAGGAGGAACACATTTTTGTCCCCGCGGGGCACATTCCACCGAACGGCTAGCGCCGTTTTTCGGGGGGGATTAAGCTTTCCGTCCCGACGTCCCGATCACGAATACATCGGGAAGTGGTATTCTGATTAGTGACGTATCCTCAAGGAGCAGATGATTCCCCAGAGAACGTTTGGAAGGATTATTTCAACTAAATTACAAGTTGTGTCGTGTATTCACGGCTTCGACCGTCGGTTCTATCTTCGGTATTTCCTCTTATTATCGGGTTTTCCTATCATCGGGTTATCTTGTATTTTTTCTTTTGTTCTGGGTTTGTATAATGCAAATAATTGTGTTTGAATAAAATCTACAAGACTTTCCCCCAAAATATGCTTTTAGTAACCTTAAAAGTTACTCAAATAAAACCAACGTTATTTCCGAGGATTTATTCCTCTGACCGCCACAGAGCCATGACGTTACCACAACATACAAAAATACCACGATATCCTATCACTCAATGGTGCCGCCCAGTTGTGAACACAGCCTCCGATTGGTCGACTCGCTCGACCCACGGCATCGGGAATCGCTAACGGGCGGCTAACGGCGATATCGGCGCTTTTCTACGCCGACAACGTGACTAAATATTCACCCAAATAACTCAGCGTTGGATTTATTCGACAGTTTCTGCTTTTTTCATTATAAAAAAGCAGAAACTGTAACGAGGAAATAGTTGGCACTTTTGCTTTATAATTTAATAAATATCATTTTTTAGTAAGCTTTGTAGTTGTGGCGAAATAATTCCAATATCATGAATATCTTTGAATATTTTGCTTGGTAAAAATATGAGAAAAATGACAAAACCCCAAAGATATTTAATTTTAAATATTATAAAACAGGGGGGGGGGATGCAGAAACTGGAACAAGGAAATAATTGGCGCTTAATATATATATCAGTGATCTTTGTAGTTGTGGGTGTTACGAGATATTACGAGATATTACGTTTCCCAATAAAGCCGATAAATAATAATAACTTTGTACTGTGGGCGGTATGAAGCGATTGGGTCCGTTTGCAGTAAATACTGTAAATCAAAGCCAGTTATTAAAAGTAAAAATAAAACGGTGCAAATCGGCGTAAACATCGTAAAGTTTTCCGATGCCGCTCTTTAATCACTTACTCTGTTCATCTCCCATCATTTCTAATAACTTCATTATATATTATTGATGCGCAGGCGAAAACAATAACAAGCATTATAATATAATAAGGAATATAAATTAGATACCACCAACAAGTGTGTGTGTGTGTGTGTGTGTGTGTGTATCAAAGCCTGATCTATCTTTCTCCGCTGTGCCATTGAACTCCATTAAAAACCGACCAATGAGCCGCACCGCTGTACTGTGACCATGTTTCTTCATTATCATGAAGGCACACACACACACACACACACACACACACACACACACACACACACACACACACACACACACACACACACACACACACACACACTGTAGTTCATTTTGACTCCATACGACAATCACAGTGCCGCTGCCACACATAATCACCGGGGCGTAGTGTGTGTGTGGATTAATCCACCGCTGGAAATAGTTCCCTAACAACGACGTCTGAGCTGTTTTGGGAAATTAGGGACCAACGCGTTGTCGGACGCTCGTCGACCACGAGAAATACACGAGCAATTTGGATTAAAACGGGATGAACCTTTAACATTAAGGCTTTTCCAAAAGAGTCACACGTGTAGTTGACTCTAAGTTTCTGCCCCAAGTTCCAAGTTAGTGGATTCCTGCCAGTAAAGTGAAGGTCTGACCCCGACCTTTGACCTCTACGGGAAAAGGGGGGTAACGGAAGGTAATTCCTCCTCTGGGAATCTACTTGATGTCCCGTAAAGTAAAAGTTCCTGGTAAGTGGAAAAAAATGAGAAACGTAAAAAAAAAAACACATGTAGATCCAATAAATTCTTTTTATCGATTTTTCCAATAAAAAATACATTCATACAGAAACTATTTTACAAAACAATTTCAAATGAAAAAATCTCGTTATGCCGTAAAACAAAACAAAAATAGAGCCTCGTATTTTTGATCTCCACGGTCGTCCGATAGAGATTCTCTAAGCTTCTTAAAAAGGTTGGGTAGTCTTTGCAGGTCTTTGAAAAGTTGAGAGAAAGAAAGAAAAAAAACACATGGCAAATAAAACAAATAAAACATAATACTTAGCGAACAGAATGCAAAACAATATGACAATTCAAGTGTCCAGAACAATTCACTGTCTGAAGTTTTTTTCTTTTTCTTGAAAGATGATAGGCCACAGGTGTATACGCAATTGATGCCATTAAAAATAATAAAAATAAAATAAAAAAACGTACATTTGCTCTACCTTCCTCCAATAAAAAACAAATAAAGATGTAACACAAGCAATCGGGGGAGAATGGAGTGAGTCCACTTTACAATAGTTCTTCCGCCTCTTCTCTAAATTGGGTCCTGTTGAGAAACAACACACTGCACTTTGTTTTTTGGTCCCGCGCCCTTTCAAAATAAAAGCTTCCTTACAAAATTCTCTTTAGTTTACAATGTACATATCTTTGCATTATTTTGTATTTTATTTTTTTTATACATTTTCTCAGTGTATGGACTTCCTTTGACGGACGAGTGAGAGACGACCACCCGAGCCCCGCCGCCCCCCAGACCTCCGTCACATCACAAGTTCTTGCTTTTCTTTTAACGAAACTTAAATCCAAGAATGTCTTTCTAGAAACGGCGACGGGAGTATATCCGAGCGCGGCGAAGTCGTGCTGGGCGCCGAAAAAGTCAAAAGCACGTGACGTTGGCCTCGCGGTCTCGTCCGCAGACAGAGAAACCCTCGGCTCAACCGGGCCGACCGGTTCTTTGGTACCGTTGAGTCAGACGCCGGCTCGTCTCAACTCGAGGTCGAGCGAGGACACGCCGACTCGCCCCGAGGGCGACGCTCGCCAAAAAGAACACATCAAAACACGACTCGTGGTTGGAGGGTGTCGTCATTATTTCTCAGGGATCTCGTGCTTCTCTGTAGACATATCAATTGGCCCTGGGCTTAAAAAAAAAAAAAAAACCCGTGGTTGAAATCCCTAATATTGACTGAGCGTGCCGGGTTTTTCATGAGAACATATTTTCCAAGCCTCTGTACCTTTTTGATACCGTGTACTACATAGTAGTAAACTATTTATACAAAACTGCTCTCTCAAGTGCTCCAAGATTCTGTCTCTGGGGTCATTTTCTGGGGATATGATTTAGTTTCGATACAGATGTTCGCCGAAGAACGCGCGAAAAATGAAAAAATGGCAGTCGTCAGAAAGCATATTTAGTTGCTTTCTATTGTTAAAGAGTTTAGAAGAATCAGTAGCCGGACAAAAGGGCAAAGAGTAGAGCCTTTATAAAGCAATTCAATAACGCACCAGTGAATTCGCAACCCCCATATGTGTGTGTGTGTGTGTGTGTGTGTGTGTGAGATCTATCTAACAGGACAAGGCCACTTACATAAGGCATCAGTAAGGTCAACAGTGCATTCACAGATAGAACAAAAGAGCAAAAGTGAAGAAAAGGAAAAAGAAGACGACAAAAATCCCACGATCAAGAAAGTCGCCAAGCAATAGTGGTATCCCCAACGTATCCAGAAAACAATGGAAATGAAACAATGACACTGCCTTATGAGTTTTTTGTAAATACACCATGGCGTTGGGTACGATGACGGTAGCTGCTCTCCAGTGGAATGGCGTCGTCCGTTAACAAAAACCAATGAGCAACACTTCCCCCGATCCCATGCAACGTCCGTTATAATGGTAATTATTATGTGTACAACCATTGTTATTGTTGTGTTGGAGTGTTTTTTTGTAGGTTTTTTTGTTGTAGTTTTGTCTTTTTAAAGATACAGAGAGCTTACACAATGGACAACAAAATGAGCTTTATAGCGTGTATGTTTTTTTTTTCTTTCAGGACAGGCTACGTAACACATTGCACATTTAATAGCTGCACTAACGCGGAAAAACGACCTCCCGCGTTTTTCCGCGAAAAAAAAAAAAAAAAAAATCGGGAGCTGTAGTTCCACCTCCGGGCAGATAGGTGGCGACGTTCTCGGCCAAAAATTACCCCCCGAAAACAAATAAAAACAAATAAAAGAAGCTCCTCCTCCCGAACTCGAACGCCGTGGACAGAGAAACTGTTAGTTTTTTAAAACGTCTGTTGTTGTTGTTGTTTGCATTCGTTCTCAGCGAGATCGCCACCCCCACCCCCGCTCCATCCGCTCCGTAAAAAGCCCCCCCCCCCCACACACTCATGCGTACAGCAGACACCGGGCGGGCGTCCCGTAATCCTCCAGGAAAAGAAAAGAAAGCGCTGAACACCGTACAGGAGAGTCTCTTCCCGTCTTCTCCGGCCCCCCCCCATTACATTTCTCTCCCCCCCTCCACAACTTCTACACCCCCTCCCTCCCTCCCTCCCTCCCCCGCCCCATCCTCCGTAAAAGCCTTTCAAGAGCCGTCTCCACGGCGAGGCGCGTCGGGAGGCGCGATAAGTACGGTGCAAATAATAGCCTGCTGCGTTTTTTTTTTTTTTTTCCCTCTTCATCTTTTTTTCGTTTTTCCCCCTTCGTCCGCCGACTGGAACGCGGCACCGCCTCCTCCTCTTCCTCTTCCCCGCGTTAACGCTTCCCAGGATGCACCGGGGCCCTCCCCTCGGCACGGGGTCGGGACAAATCAACCAAGAGTCATCCGCTCAAAGAGATCTTCGAGACGCCGAGGCCATCTTAGATGTGCCTCTTCATGTGCAGCGCCAGGTGGTCGGAGCGGGAGAAACACCTGGGGGGAAGAAGGGGGGAAACGGAGAGAGAGGGAGAGAGGGAGAGAGAGAGAGAGAGAGAGTCGTGTTAGAGCGCTGTTGAGTTTCCTCATATCTACATTTTCTTTCTGGCTTTCGTTCGTTCTTTTTTCTGAGAAGTTTTCAACCTGTTGGTTCTCGGAGATGTCAACCAATCAGAAGTGGCCCTTCAGTATCATCTTTCAAAATAAAAGAGCGAAACATCTGGACGTCTGCAACGTGAAGCGGGAAGAAGTTGTGGTTTTTTCCCCGTGTTTTTTCTTTTTACTACAGAGATCGGGGGGGTTTCCAACGGTTGACACCGAAGACCCTCTTCTCGTCTTTCAAAATAAAAGAGAGAAGAGAAAAAAGAGAGAAACCCGTCTGGAAACGCGTGTTCTGCCACGACTAAAGTTAATTCGGCGCTTACCAAATCCAACGTATTCATGGTCACATCTCCTCACCAATTTGGGTCTTTTTATCTGTATTTTTTTTTAGCTTTAGTGAGTTAGCCAACCGGTCCTCACATCATGCTTCAGATTTACATACAAATAAAAAAAAGTACCCCTCTCTGGAAGTAAACAAATAAAAAATAAAAGATGTAGATGTAGATGGCGCGCCAGAGGCTGAGAATATCCGTGTTTTAAATGTCTAATACCTCCGACTGGGCGGAGGAAACTCCTTTAGGAACAAATCCCTTCATCCGACCCCTTGACCTCGACCGAAGGGACGACGCGTTCGCTGTCTACGTGTGGCAGTCGGTCATTCGAGACCCCTTGGCGCCCCCCCCCCCCCCCCGTCTCACCTGTCGCAGTGGCTGCATTTGAAGGGCTTGGCCCCGGTGTGCTTCCGGAAGTGTCTGGTGAGCTCGTCGCTGCGGGCGAAGCGCCACACGCAGCCCTCCCACGAGCAGCGGTACGGCTTCTCACCTGCGGACATCGGCACGGGGGAACAGGTGGTGAGGGAGCGCATCGAGAGAGAGACACACACACACACACACACACACTGTTGTTCCTGCACATGCTCATGCTCTTTGTTCGTAGGCCACGATTGCGGTTTAGAAAAAAAAACGTCAAAATATCGGACGCTTTAAAAAACTAAAAAAATGCAACAATGCAACACCACGGACGTTTCGGACTCGTTCCAACTTAATCCCAGAGGTTTCAAGGGGGGAGGGGGGGTGGGGGGGGGGGGGGGCTAAGAAAAACAGGAAAAGCCCCTCGTGGGTCTCGAGGAATGCAGACCGCTTATGTAACGCTCCTCGTGGCTAACGGCTAACGTGGCTAACGTGGTCGGTCTCGGGATGCTGAGAATGGGAATTCCCCCTTTCTGCTAATGGGCGGCAAGGGGGGGGGGGGGGGGGGGTCAAAGGTGAACCGGGAAGCGAAACCCAGATTCCCGTCACTCTTCCAGTCCGTGATGGTAAACAAAATAAATAAAAAGAAAGAGTTTCTGGGGGTCTGTTCCCATGGCGACGCGTGAGAACTGTTGATTTGTTTTCAGGATCCACATCCCTCTTCCTCTTCCTCTCCCCTCCTCCTCCTCCTCCTCCTCCTCCTCCTCCTCCTCCTCCCCCCCCCCCCCCCCTCGCATGAAGTCACGTTCCTCTGTGTGAAGCAGGTCACAGTCGAGGGCGATCCTCCCGGCGAACTATTCAAAGTATGCGGGAGCGTTTTTTTTCTTTTTTCTCTCCTCTCTCAGAGTTCATCCCTCTCTCCGGTGACAAGTCGCCGTGGTTACCTGTGTGCGTGCGCTGGTGTGCTTTGAGGTGCGAGCTCTTGGTGTACACCTTCCTGCAGCCGTTGAACTGACAGCGGTGGACCCGCCTCCGGCCGTCGGGCGACGCCTCCCCGCTGGTCAGCCCCGACCGCTCCGAGCCCCCAGTCCGAATTTTCCCGGGCGAGTGCAGCGCGGCGGCGGCGGCGGCGGCGGCGGCGGCGGACGCCGTCATCCCCGTCGTCGTCGTCCCGCCGCTCCACGGCGAGCCCTCCTTGCCCAGCTCGGGCGAGGACGGCGGCGTGCTGATCAGGATGGCCGAGCCCAGTTCTTCTTCGCCGCCGCAAACGCCGCCGCAAACGCCGCCGCCCAGAATGTCCGCGAAGGCGCCGCCGGGGAAGTGCAGCAGCGCCGGAGAGGAGAGCTCCTCGGAGCTGTCGGACGCCTCGCTGCTGGCGTCCGAGTGGAAGCCGCCGCCGCCGCCGCCGCCGCCGCCGCCGTCCATGTGCGGGTCGTCCCGGCGGTCGTGGTCGTCCTCGTCCTTGGCGCTGGACGAGATCTCGGGGTCCGCCTCCTTGGTCTTGTCCCCGCAGGCGAGCATCAGCTTGCTCCACAGGTCCTCCTGGCTCTCAAACTTCAGCTCCGTGGCCGCGGCGTACGGCTCGCTCTGCAGGTAGCGCTCCAGCTCCAGGCATGTCTGCGGGGGGCAGTGAGTTCACCGGGTGCACAGGTCAGGGTTCTTACACATTCTGACTGGTGGATTTCCAGGACTTTAAACCAAATGTCCATGACCAAACTGAAATCTCGGTATAAACATGAACAATTTAGAACATGTTGCGTATCGAGAGCGTACGCCGGCTTATCTTTTGAGCGTCTTTCTTTAAAAAACATATTAAATATTTCAAACTCGGTGTGATTATAACACATTTCCATGACTTTTCCATGCTTGAAGTTTTTTTTCCATGACTTTTCCAGGCCTGGAAATGACCTTTTTAAAATTCCATGACTTTTCCAGGTTTTCCATGGCCGTAAGAACCCTGCAGGTGTAAAGGGGTTCGTAACACAACGCTGCTCTTCAAACAGGAAAGTCCCCCCTAATCGCCCCCCGCCAAAATAAAATTGGATTCGTCTTTTTACGGGAAACACAAGCGCGACACTTGGTTTATTCTTAGCGGCGGCGGCAGGAGGGGGAAACGCCGTGACGCTGTCACACCACTGCCCCCCCCCCCCCCACACACACACACACACACACACAGGCTTCCTTTCCTTCCTGCCTGCAGGAAAACACAATGTCCTACGCAGAGTATGGCAGAGCACGCTGCTACCGGTGCCCTCGGAGGCCGTATACGAGGAGTGTGTGTGTGTGTGTGTGTGGGGGGGAGAGAGAGAGAGAGAGAGAGAGAGAGAGAGAGAGAGAGATATCACAATTTCCTTCTGGAGAGCACGCGAGAGGACAAGATGCTCTCGTCGGCCATGAAATTTACATATGCTACTACCCCCCCCCCCCCCCCCCCCATAGGGGTTAGGGAAGTGCTTGTAGATCTTTTAAAATCTATCAATTATTCAGCGTAATGTGGGCTTTAATAATGCATCGGGAGGCCGCATGGCTAGAAATAACATCGCACACCGGGGAGCCGGGAGGAGGGGGGGGGTCACGGGGGGGGGGTCACGGGGTTCCAGAGAAGGAGAAGAAGAAGAAACACCAAAATAAAAGCCTGACATGAATACTGCAACAGGCTCATTTTCCTTCCTTTTTTTATAGGAAGTGAGAGAGCACTTCCTCCAGAGGACGGGAAGCGTTCCTCGTGGAGCTTCATCACGCGTGACGATGACGAGGTCACGCCGCACGCAGGAGGGACGACGAACAAGTCAAGATAAATGACTTTATATATTTTTTGAACTCAGAGAGGAAACCGCGATGTGTTTCCCTCTTCCCTAAACACTTCCTGACGGAGCGGTCGCCCCCGGTCCGGAGGAAGAGGAGGAGGAAGAGGAGGAGGAGGAACGCCGCGGTCGTCGTCTGGTAACGAGAGACGAGTCATTCTCGGCAAATGCTTCACGTCAGCAGAGCCGGATGAATCCCAGGCGAGCTTTAAATGCCTGAAGGAGGAGGGGGGGGGGGGGCTTGGCCCGCAGCCAGATATGAGATCTTGATAGATGATGGGGGAGAGAGAGAGAGAGAGAGAGAGAGAGAGAGAGAGAGAGAGAGGACGACTGAACACGAGCTGCTGATTCATTTCATTTCAACCAAAACAACAACAACAAAAATCCAGAGGAAGAGGAGACCCTCGTCTTTAAACTAGTTTCCAGTTTAAAAGTCTGCCATCCAGCCAAATTGGTCTCTCTCTCTCTCTCTCTTTTTCTCCCTCTCTCTCTCTCTGACTGTCTCTCTCTCTCTCTCTCTCTCTCTCTCTCTCTCTCTCTCTCTCTCTCTCTCTCTCTCTCTCTCTCTCTCTCTCTCTCTCTCTGTCTCTGTCTCTCGTCTGTGTGTGTACGTGTGTGTGTGCGTGTGTTTGACAGAGAGCGAGAGAGAGAAAGAGAAAAAAGAGAGAGAGAGAGAGAGAGGCGCGCGGCTCGCTACATTGTCGTTAAATCTTTTTTTTTTATCTGCGGCAATATTTTCACCAGCAAAAAAATACAATTTAAATACAAAAATTGAACATCTATAAAAAAATATAACAAATATACCAATTGAAAAAAGTCACTTCAAAGTGTTCGTATAGCTCACTAAATATGTAACATGCATAAAGTCCGCGGCAGCGTGACGCTGCAGAGAGATGTCAAGAAGGGAACTTATTGCGTTATCACTTCCCCTTAAAAACACGTTATTTATTTTAAAGCTCAGGTCTTGTAACTGTTGCACCGCCGTGGAGGCGCACGCCGCGCGGGCACGCGCCGCTGTCACCGGAGAGCAACTTCCACCAAATCACCGACATTCCGCGCACTTTACTCCGGAGAAACAGACGCACGGGACGAGCTGTCAGGCTCCCTCTCTCCCTCCCTCTCTCTCTTTTCTTCTTCTTCTTCTTCTCTGCGCGTATCGGATGGAGGGAATAAAGTCGTTACCTGCTGCCAGTACTCTTCCAGGGACGGTAAAGCGGAAAAGTATCCGGTGTCGTGCACAATCTGGAGCTCCTGGAAGATGCTGCACATGGGGATGACATCCATTTCACTCCTTTAAGATGCAGCCTGCAGAGAGGAGGAGGAGGAGGAGGAGGAGGAGGAGGAGGAGGGCAAGAATGAACCGAACAGCTCGCTGTGTTTTCGGACAGACAGACAGAGAGAGAGAGAGAGGGAGAGAGAGAGAGAGAGAGAGAGGAGCTGGAGTCTCGGCTGCATCCGCATGTACTGAAGGGTCCGGAGCCGCGCGCGCGCTTCCACTGGAGGTTTGGAGCGTGTGACGCACCGAGAAGCGCACAACACTGAACTCTGCACACACACGAAAAAGTCCGTCACTGCACTGTAAAACTTGCCCCCCCCCCTCACTCACTCCTCCTCCTCCTGATTCAAAAATACAGACCCCCCCCCCTCCTCCTCCTCCTCCTCCTCCATGTGATTGTATTACGTTTTCGGCGCGTCCGCCAATGAGCTCGCGGGAGCGCGCCGTCCCGCCTCCCAAGACCGCCCCCCCCCTCCCTGGCCAATAGGAGAGCCGGTAGCCGACTCGTCCTGTGTGTTGTGGTTGGTGCGCGCGCTCCCGACGCCTCCTCCGGCTCCCCATTGGGCCGCATCGGGCGCTATTTTTAGAGCGGTATATAAACCCGGAGAACCCTCGCGCACCGAGAACGAGGAAGTCGAATGATTCGAGTGCGCGAGCGAGAGAGAGAGAGAGCTAGAGCGAGAGAGAGAGAGAGAGAGAGAGAGAGAGAGAGAGAGAGAGAGAGAGAGAGCGAGCGCGAGCGTCTCCGGAGCGGAAGAAGCGCTGTGCGGAGCGCGTCGGTCCCTAAACTAGACTCCACTAGACTCCACTAGACTCCACTAGACTCCACTAGACTCCACTTCTCTGTTTTTGTTATTTCATCACACGAAACACGAAGGACGAATAGAAACTTGAACGCGCAAAAGAGAGGACCGTGTGCAAAGACACGCGTCGGCTCAGTGTCTTGCAGAGCTCGAGCGCAACCCCCCCCCCCCCCCCCCTCACGAATATTCGTAAGGTGTCATCAGATCATACCTGATCAATTCCTGCAGCCCTTCATGGCCGCCCGGAGAACCACGTGACCACTTGATACGCCGTTGGGTCACAATAGAGCCGCCATTAAGATGATTGTTCACCAAGAAGAAGAAGAAGAAGAAGAAGCTGTGCAGGGTTAGTGTAAGGGGGGGGGGGATACCTTGCATGTGTGAATGAGTTTTGATTCTCAGTCACCTGTGGCTCCCTTGTTCTACAATACAGCTTATATACGAGCACCAAAAGCGTGTTTTTATATATATATATATATATATATATATATATATATATATATATATATATATATATATATATTCGCTATAGATGCAGGCGAGATGAAGATGAAGTAGAGAGACAGGAAGAAGAAGAAACCACAACAACAACCAGTGCCACCCGTGGTGCACGGGTGGAGTTTCTAATAGAATATCTAAATATGTATACGCTCCAGAAGGACGTGGTATAAATACACACTAGCGCCCTTCCAGACATGTATTTACCTTTTTTTTCCCTTCCCTTCTGCTCTGCCCCCCCCCGATCAAAGAAGCATAAATATTAATCAGGTGTAATAGGCCTGTGTTGATACATGAAGGGATGTATGTACACGCCCTTGCCGTGCATAAAAGATTCACTCATAAAAATGTAATTTCATTTTTTTTAAACTCAACAATTCATCGCTGCAGGGTTTTAAAAAAACGCCATGGAATCGGGCTTTTATTTTGTTAAATCGCCTTAAGCCAACACGACTAACAATACTTTAATTAGTTTGACTCTGACGCCTCTCTGGGAAAAAATAAAGTTTTCATTTCACAGTCAAAACAGTGTGACTAATGCGGCGCTATTATTACGCTCGCTAAATGGCGAACACACGGTCGTGTATGAAGAGTAAAAAAAAAACAACTACTGCGTATCTCCAGTTGCACAAGATGTGGGATAAAGTTGAAATGCAGCGGAACAACGGCGGCATTGACGAAGAAGAAGGGAAAAAAAGAAGGGCAGGCGATGTGACAAACAACATATTTGGAACAGAGCGCCATTGTTTGGCCCCGGCGGCCCCGGTGGAGCGCCTCCACAACGGGAGTCTCTTTTGTTGAGACCTCGGCTGTGGGCACATTTCGCAGCACTCGGCAGCGGCATCACATTGTGTCATGAGTTTAAGGGGTTCGGGGGGGGGGGGGCTTGGCCAATGCCTCCCCTAAAGCTTTGATGAGTCATTGTTGACCTTCTGGCGGCGTAGAGGACAATAGAGTGTTTATATAACTCATACTGTACGTATACCCTCGTTTAAATACGTGTTCTATAACATGCCGTTGGAGGAATTCATCTTTTAAAGCTACAAAGAGGAACTTTTGTTTTTGTTGATTCTGGCGCCCCCTGTGGACAAAAGAGGTAGTGATTCCAAAAACAATATCCTCGTTAAAAAATACTCTAATTCCCCCCCCCCCCCCCCAGTGGAGGAGGAGACACGGCAGCAATTTAAGTTAATTCAACTTTTAAAGCTACGACGAGAAACTTTTGTGTTGATTCTGGCGACCCCTGTGGACAAAAGAGGTAGTGATTAAAAAAAAAAGATCCTCCTTCAAAAGAACTCTTAAGATGCGGCAGGAATTCAAGTTTATTCGACTCTTAAAGCTACAATGACGATTTTTTGGTGTTGATTCTGGCGCCCCCTGTGGACAAAAGAGGTAGTGTTTCCAAAAACAAAATCCTCCTTAAAAATATCTGATTTACCCCCCAGTGGGGACCAGGAGGAGCTCTGCTCCAGGAGGAGGAGACGCAGCAGGTCCTCTGGAGACTGACCTGAAGGAGTTACTGGTAAAAAAAAAAAGAATTCCGTGATTTTGGCAGCTGCGTCCGACCCGGTGGCACCGATGACGAGCACTAAGACTATAACTGCTCCGAGCGATGGTCTCGTCTACCCGCGGAGGTCGTGACGACGCCTCCGTAACAGACTGTGGCAGAATGTAACTGAAATAAAAGATGATTCACATAAAATGCCCTACAAACACTTTTACGAGCTTGACTATTTCATTATTTTTACACCGGTGAGTTTCTGCTCTGGAAGTCGTCCGTACGTCACACTCGAGATTCTCAGCGAATATTTCACAAGCGACACTTTTTTTAGTTTTCCTGAATCGCTGAAGAAGAAAAAAGAAGATATAAACATAACCTTTGTGCTTTGTGAAAACCCCTCGCTTACGGTCACGTGACGATAGGATCGGTGCGGTTGCCATGAAGCGGCGAACGTCGGCGGCGATGCACGAGGGACGCCGGTCCGCCTCCGACAGGATGCATCCATAGCAACTGAATAACGAGCATAAATCAAGCCTGCTGTGTTTGTGTGTGTACATGTTGATTAATGAGTACTTGTCTAATTATAACGATATTAGTGGAGACAACACACGAGAACGCCATAACATGACAAGGGGACACGAGCACGATGCACGCTTTTTTTTGATATATGATATATTCCTTTATTTGTCGCACAGTGGGGAAATTTAAAAAATCACAGCAGCGGTGCACATCATAGGATCAATGAAAAAAAATAAAAAACACAATACTAAAATACTAATTTGTATTTAAAATGTATTAATTATTTAAATGTTGTATAAGGATCTGAATACTCTCATTTATTTATATTTTGTGCATTTTTTGTATCAATTTAAATACAAACAAATCTTTGCACACAACATCCCCCAAAAAACAGTAATATTTATACCACACAGTCCTTTTGTGAAAGATACCAGAGTAAATTATCAGAGATGAAAGACATAAAAAAGAAACACACACACACACAAAATCTTTTAAAAAATCTTTTAAAATCTCGCTTTTGGAAGCCATGCCAAAACAAAATGGTCACTCAGTTTTAATTAGCCGTCCTACAGTTCTGTGCCCGGCAGATAATGGCCAGTTATTAATTTCTAAAGAGTGCCTGGTGCCTGATTAGAAATCCACGGTCACATTAAGGCTCCAAAAATAAATAAAAAGTTTATCCGTTTAAAGAAAGCAAACCGAATAACACCGAGTTGTGTCGATGCTCTGATCGATCTCTCCGTTTCGGAGCCACTCGGCTGCACCAGAGGGTTGACTCTGCTAACGTATTCAGCGTCGCTCTCCTTGCATCTCATCGGCATGCAAAGATATTCAGAGCGAAGAAAAAAAGTACAGTATGTAAAAAAATAAAAAAATAAAAAAGCGTGGAAAGCCGGCACCACGAGCAACAGTCTGCCGAGTGGCTGCTGCGGAGTTAATGTAATTGCTTCGTTACATCACATGCCGTCTTGTTTTTTGTTTTTGTATGCACTGCAGATGAATAGGAACCGTAAGACCTCGGCCATTACAGGGAATGGATTTGCGCGGTGCGACATGTGACAGGAGAGCTGCTTTAAAGTCCCGACTCAGCCGAATGAGACACCTGTAAGCAGGGTTTCGTACAGTCATGGAAAACCTGGAAAAGTCATGGAATTAAAAAAATGGTCATTTCCAGGCCTGGAAAAGTCATGGAAAAAACTCAAATCATAAAAGTTTTGAAAAAGTCATGGAAATTTGTTATAATCACGTGTTCATTTACGCCAAGGTTGAAATGATCAATATGTTTTTTAAAGAAAGACGCTCAAAAGGTAAGCCGGAGTACGCTCTTAATACGCCAAATTGTTCATGTTTATACCGAGATTTCAGTTTGGTCAAGGAAATTTGGTTTAAAGTCATGGAAAAAGTCATGGAAATCCATTGGTCAACATGTGTAAGAACCCTGTGTAAGAGGAGGGGGGGCGGGGAGGACATCGGTAACAGACCCTCCTGGGTGAGTAAGAACCGGCAACGGGGGGGGGGGGGGATTCAAGAAGATGACGTTCACTTGGTTGCGTGACGATAAAATCCTTGTGGCGCCCACGATATTCAACAGCAAAAGCTTTCACGGGGGGATTAGGGTGGACCCAAATGCACGACTCAGGAGATAAAGATTCTTTACTGAATGCGTCGTCAAGATCGTAACAGACAGAATAATCAAACTATGGAACGCTCGAGGGCTCGGCCGGAAGAACACAAGACAATCTGGCCGAGAAAAAGCGAGGGAATCCAAGTAGACGGGGACTAACGAGGGAATGGGCAACAGGTGCGACGGGCGTGAGGACCAGGTGAAGGTAATGAGGGACTAACGAGGTGATCAGAGGCAGCTGAAGGGAGCTGGACTGACGAGATGGAAAGTAGGATCTGGAATGACGTGATAGTTAGAGACAGGATTAAAATAACTAATAATAAACGGAAGGTGTGGAGCTGAACTGTTACATAAGCAAGTCAATACTGAAGGGAAGAGTTTCGCCACATCTGTTTTTAAGAGGCTTGGTACAAAGCAGGCGCCATGAAAGGTGCTTGATTTCTACATCATATCGCACCGGAGGAGGTGTAGTTGCTGTTGGATGATTCGTGGTCAATAGTCCAACAATCAGACGCACAAAAATGCCCATCAGTCATAAAACGTTGCCCAATTCTGTCGATCAAAATCAGTTGTTGAACTTCTTGAAGTCCGTGGCCCCGCTTGGCTCCATAATCGTCCTGTTTTAAAACACTGCCAAAGAGTGGACCAAGACCTAACAACCTTTTATACATGGTTGTAACAGGTTTGAGGCCGTCACCCCAAAACATCAAAGGACGAGCATATAGGAAGGACATTTTTTCAATTCAATTCAGTTTATTTGTATAGCCCATTTTCACAAATTACAAATTTGTCTCAGAGCGCTTTACAATCTGTACACATAAACATCCCTGACCTTTGACCTCACATCGGATCAGGAAAAACTCCCAAATAACCCTTCAGGGGGAAAAAAGGTAAGAAACCTTCAGGAGAGAACAGAGGAGGATCCCTCTCCAGGATGGACAGAACAATAGATGTCATTTGACCAGAAGGAATCATTACACACAAATTAAAACTCAGTAACAACACAATCAATGAGTATAACAGAGTGTATGAATAGTTGGTAGTCGGCATATTCCACGATATTTGGTAATATATTTTATTACAGATTGCAGACTGCTGTGCCTCTGCTCTTCACTCTGTCCAATTGGCCTCAGCTGATTTGGCAATCAGTCATCAGCTGAGGCCAATTTGTCACCGATCCCTGCATCCTACCCTCCGCTCCACCCACTCTGCAGCCGAGCCTAAACACTCCCCCTCCCCGCCGCCGCAACGCTATCGAGGCACACTCCCGTGAGATCACTCGGATGGCGGCGAGGTGACGAGAGACGCATCAGACATGTTCAGATCAAAGCCGGTCCGACCGCAGGAACACGGTTCCCTTCGCCAGAAATCCTCTCGTGAGACGTGCCCACGAAAAGAAAAGAAAGGTCAACTCCGATGTGTTTTCCTACATCAACCGAAGACGAGATGAGTCACGACTCGCCCCGTCTGAAGGATCGCGCCGTGCGTTCGTCTCAGTTTGACCCGCCTGCAGTACGTTAACCGTTTTTTGGAACGTTAGCTAGCACGCTGGCTTTGAGCGTCCCGGGGGGGAGGGGGGGGAGCACTAAAGCAGGAGAGAGAGAGAGCGAGAGAGACGAGAGCTGCAGTCAGATGAATGTGAGTGCCCCGTACAACGGGCATGGAAAAGCTTTTAGGTGACGCAACACGCTGTTTGTCAAACGTGTTGCCGGTGACATGATTTCTTTTTTTTAAAGCACCACGTGAGAGACGGAGACGAAGCCGCCGCTCGGTCCGGAGGACTTTTCTTTGCACATCTGAAGACCCAGAAGAGTTTGGAGCGAGCCTATTCATGTGCTAATTATCGTGTGATGTCATCTAGCGACCGCTCTCGGACTTCTGGGCAGCCGATAGCCGCTTGAAACAAAAGCCGGAGCCGCGGTGATCGCCATCTCGCTGACGGAATTATTTGGCAGCAGAAAAAAAGGAATTATTATTTAAAAAATGTAAAGTCGTTACTCATAGCAACACGTCACAAACTTTCTATGGCGTTCGACTGAGGGCGCAGTAAACACAGGGGAAAACCTTTCGGAACCTATCCTGATATAATATTATATCGTAGGATAAAGTTAGGTGCGTACGGTATTTTCAAAATAAACTTCTCAGCTTCACAGGAAACAACAAAACCACTTGAGATAGGTCGAAACATCGTTTTTGGATTTAAATACAAAACTACTGAATTTAAGAAAAAAAACAACTTCAAAATAACTCGACTGCACTTCGGGACACGAACCCCCGGTCTCCTTGGCGACGGTCTGGTGTCTGTCTGACCCCTTCACCTCCATCTCTTTTCAACCGCATGTTCTATCTTCTCTTTTCCAAAAGCGTTTTCTCCGAGCGTCTAATAATCACAACGACGGGTTGACGTCAGAGTTCGCCGAAACGTCTCCGAGTTCGGCTTTTTTGTTTGACTTTGCGACGGCATTCGACACTTTATGCTAATTAATACAGTGTAAGAAAAATAAAAAAATCAACATAAAAATTAGGAACACGGGGGGGGTTGGGGGGTGTAACAGCAGTTCAGCCAGCAGGGAATGTGATGCAGATTAATTTCACTTACTGGTGTTACTGAATAATTTAGCATAAACCCATAAACCCCGTAGATGTAACGATGTCGTTGATATAATGGACTGACCTTTAAGTGTTAATCCAATCAAAATCTTGGGAGGGGGGGCGGGGGGGGGGGTAGGGGCGTTGAATCCCCACGGCATAGTGAAAGCCTATGTGATGATTCAACGCTGTATGTGTGCATGTGTTAGTGAGACCCGCAGCGCTAATAGAGCCCTACCTCCACGAGGATCGATGTGGAATCAATGAACAACTGTGTTGTGTTTGATTTTTTTTTTTATCTCTACATGGACTGATTTTACTGGAATACGATACGCAACACTTTGATTGGCTGTGACGCCTGGAAAAACGGTATTCTACCATTAAAACCCTCCTGTTACCTTCAAATTCACTAACATCTTTTACCCCTTTTGACCAGAGCAATTAAAACCTCCAGACAATTATTAGAATTAATATTGTTTTCCAAGTTTAAGTGTTAGGTACTTTATGTTTGTTTGATATTTCTTATACGTTAAATTGACCCCAAAGATCACCGATGGGTAAAAGTTGTGTTCAGGACATTAAAACATATCATCATGTGAATTTTATGTTTTCCCAGTTATCCCCAATAAATTAGGAAAAGTCATGAAATATGAAGCAAAAATAATGATGTCAATAATTTTTTTAGAGACTTTAAACATTGAATGGAGTCAAATTGACCCCAAAGCTAATAGGAGGGTTAACGGACGCGAGCGGCAACCAATGCATCGCACTGGGAACCACAAAGACCCTGTTTTTCGATTCTCATATTCTCATAAGTCGAGGGACCCCCTTTGCGGATATGGCCACGCCGCTCCGTCTGTCCCCTCGTCAAAACTTTGTCTAACTTTTAGACCGTTATTAAACTTCAGAATGCACACGCCTCTTAAAGCGACACTATGTAACTTTTCCCCTGTAGCGCCCCCTTCAGGTATTTAACGTCTGGCTCTCGAGCCATATATGGCTCTTCCGGCTGGTGAGCTCACAGCTGATCGATGCGCGCTATCGGCAGGCGCCTGGCAGTTCAGCCGCGGCATGTTATTCTGTCTGTACGCGTCGCGTAGCGGAACAAATAAAAAGTCACCTGTGAGCGTGGACTGGCACTATATGACGTTGGTAATCACTGCCAGAAAGCAGGTTGAAGTACTTCCTGTTCCTCAACCGGAAGTACCGGGCCGGTCCCAACATCTTACATTCAGCAGTTTTCTGGCCACAGACCCCGATGGCAGTGGCGGAGGCGCAAATCAACATATTAAAAGTCATTGTAGCGGCAGCATTTTTTTCAAGCTGTTATTTTAAGGTGGAAAAGTTACATAGTGGGGCTTTAAAGACTGTTTCTGCATTCCGATCTCCTCGACCCGTAATCAAACTTCCTGAAATAATTGACGGTAGCCGGAGTGAACCGCGAGGACGGAGCGGCACCGGCGTGACCGTGAGTCATATTCCGTCTTGTGACGAGCCTCGTGGAAACAGAGGCCTCTACTCTTCTTTGCTTTGACTTTAGGGACCGTGAAGCGAGTCGATCCGCCGGGTTCCTCTGGTTCAGAGAGGGGAAGACGACCGTCCTCCCGCCGAGCGCCTCCTCACTCCTGGTGACGATGCGGTGGAGCTGCAGGGAGACCGGAGGGTCAGGAGTGTGAGTTTTAGAGAACAGGTTTTTGGTGATCGGTCTGATGGTATTTGATGTACTTGTGGAGAAACTCATTTTAACTCGTAGACGTCACCACAAACCCCAATCGATTACTTGAATTAAGACAATTTGTTTTTTGTCATCCTCAAGTTTCTTGAAAACAGAATGAAAAACTTTGAGTAAACCCACGTTCACATTCTTGTTGTTCATTTTGTACACATATCAGAGTCAAAGGTCTTTACAGAGGGAATTTGGGATTCTACTTATCACTCCATAAATCAGAAAGTACGGTAACGGCCTCCCCCAAACACACACACACACTTCTAGGAATAAGATGTTGCATAACTCAGGCTATGAATGATATATGAACACAACCTTTAGTACGACCCTTCAGAATGTAGAGGGCCAGGGATCTGGACAGCTCTGTGTACGTGAGAGCTACTGGAGTGGAGATCTCCGGCCCTATGACGGACTAATATTGACAAAATGGCCAATTTCGTCTGTCAAATCTCTCCAGTGGATTACTTACATCAAGACTTATTGGTTTGTATTCATCATTGCTGATATTTTACATTTAACAAAGGCAAATGAATTAGGATCTCATGATTACCTTGGCGGAATTTGGAAGAAATCTACAGAAGCAAAGAGTCAAAAGTGGTCAAATACACATCTAAATCTGTATTTGGGATGTTATTTATTTTCCACCCATCTGAACAAGATCCATGACGAGCAGAAAGAGGAGGATTCTCGCTTTTACTTTGGATTTGGTAGGTATAGGTCGAAAGGTAGGTAGGTAGAAAGGTAGGTATATAGGTAGATAGCTAGGTAGGTAGGTAGAAAGGTAGGTAGGTAGGTAGAAAGGTAGGTATATAGGTAGGTATGTAGAAAGGTAGGGATATAGGTAGAAAGGTAGGTATATAGGTAGGTATGTAGAAAGGTAGGGATATAGGTAGAAAGGTAGGTAATAGGTAGGTAGGTAGGTAGGTAGATAGGTAGGTAGGTAGGTAGAAAGGTAGGTATATGGTGGTGGTATGTAGTAGAAAGGTAGGGATATAGGTAGAAAGGTAGGTATATAGGTAGGTATGTAGAAAGGTAGGGATATAGGTAGAAAGGTAGGTATATAGGTATATAGGTAGATAGGTAGGTAGGTAGGTAGGTAGGTAGGTAGGTAGGTAGGTAGGTAGAAAGGTAGGTATATAGGTATATAGGTAGAAAGGTAGGTAGACAGGTAGAAAGGTAGATAGGTAGGTAGTTATAGATAGGTATATAGGTAGGTAGGTATAGAAACGGATGTAGGTAGAAAGGTAGGTGGATGTATAGATATATAGATAGATAGATAGATTAATTTGTTATATTTTTTTTGCCCTGAAGCTCTATAAGCAGAGTGGATTTTAATATAGTGAAAGTGAAACAATTCAACATCTTGGAACAAGATGGCGGACCTATCCATTCTACACAGTTGCATCAGCTAAACGTGTGACATTAAAAAATATATATGAAAGTGTAAAAAGATAAAGCATTGATTTCAGTTTAGTGGAGCGCGTCTATTATCAGTGAGCGCTGAGGTCAGTTGTTTCAGCTTTAGCTGCAGAGATTTATCACCTGGGCTGAATCCTAGAGAGATGGAGAGAGACGGAGAGGGAGGGAGAGAGAGGGAGAGATCGGGAGATAAATTGAACGCTGAACCTCGCTGGAATAAGAAAGTGAGATATATGTGTGAGATATCAGTCGATGCTTTTACGTGATCGATGGGGCAAAATGAAAACTGCAACTTATCAACAATTATCATCGAGGGGGTTATTTGAGTTCTCGGTTTTCGGGAAAGTAAACACTTTCCAGAAGTGGTCTCGGATGATGAAGCGGTCACATTATTCTCCCCTGTGCACCGACGTCGAAAACAAACTCTTCAGAATGTGACAACTCAACGTGACTGCAATCGGTTTTCTGCATTCTCACAGTCTTAAATATATATATATATATATATATATATATATATATATATATAAACCCCTCTCTCTATATTGTCCTTTCACTTCAAACCAGCCGACTGCACGCCGTGCCGTATTTCCTTCAGGCGGACGCAATTCCGGTTTACTCGTCTTCATCGTCGGCCTCGTATTAACGAGTCGGATCATCGGAATACTCAGAATAAAAAAATTAAGAAAAAAACGAAGAGATCAGGATAGAAATCACTAAACTAAACTAAACTAAATCCCTTCAGCTTCTAGTTCTCCAGTTGATTCCCTACATTATCAAAATAAAAGCATTATCTTATTAAATGTGCTGCATGTTATTGACCTTTCAGAGTCGAGGTTTGTTACCATCTGAGCATTATTCTTTATTTTTTCTATTTATTTATTTATTTATGTATCCATAATTCATAAAATACAGCCACGAGAAATAAAGTTTAAATGTTTAAAATGGCATTTAAAAAAAACAAAGTTATTATACTATTGCAGCATGTTCATTAAAAGTCACCGCTCACTTTTATGGATCTAAATCCTCCTTTACAACAATACGGCAGCTGCATTGTGTGTGTGTGTGTGTGTGTGTGTGTGTGTGTGTGTGTGTGTGTGTGTGTGTGTGCGTGTGTGCGCGTGTGTGTGTGTGTGTGTGTAGATTGATTCGCGATTCGCAAAATGTGGCACGTACGGTCACTTCCTGTTGTTTTCGCGAGAGGAAGGAAGCCGCCGGTTGCCCCGCGAAAAAGAAGAAGAAGGGAAGCGCCAGAGGAAGCCGAGATGAACTGAGTGTAAAAGCAGGTGAGCGGAAACCAGCAGGAGAGCCGAGGGACGAGGAGGAGGAGGAGGAGGAGGAGGAGGAGGAGGAGGAGGAGGAGGCGTTTGAGACGCGGCGGGGTCGAGGCTCGGCTTCTCGCTTCACCTTTGATGTGTTTTCCTTTTCTTTTCCTTTCGAGCTTCTTTAAGGGGACGAGAGACTCGATTTGAGGAGTCGTCTGCCGATCCCACGGAAACTAAAAGATATAAATGTGTTTATATAAAGTTCCCCAGCTGTTCCCTAAATTATCAAAAGAAATGCATTTTATGTATGTATGTATGTATGTGGGTGCATGGGTATGCATGTATCTGTATATATGCATATATATGTATATATATATATATATATATATATATATATATATATATATATATATATATATATATATATATATCGCCGGCGTTCACCGCGACCTCGCCGGGAATTTTTTTCAACATATTTGTCCCTCCTCCTCCTCCTCCTCCTCCTCCTCCTCCTCCTCCTGCCGTCGTCCGCCCACTCAGACCAACAGCTGTGAATGTGATGATGGCAGTGAATGACCCCATTGGACCCTGCGCCCCCCCCCCCCCCCCCCCACACACACACACACACACGCACACACGCAACATTCTGCCATGCCATAATGTGGACAAACAGGAACGTGACCCTTTCCTTCCCACTGTAACCCAGACTGGGAATCCGCCCCCCTTCCCCCCCCCTCTTCCTCCCCCACTCCGAGGGGGAATCCTCCAGCCGACGAGCAGCGATCCACATCCCGTCTGCCTGAGGAGAGGAACAAGGAGGATTGTGGGTAAACTAACCACGTCGACGCGAAAAGATGATTTATTATTAATAATTGTAACGGTGACGTTACAATTATTAAACAAAAAAGCCTGGAAAGCTGCCAAATCGCGCAGAGGAAAGAATAAATGAATGAAAATAAACCGTGTTAGCGTCCGTCCGTGTTTATTCAAACGATGTGAAATCACTTCATAATCTCATCAGGGATTATTCTGCAGAGGAAGCGACGAACCGGTCGCCCAATTAATCCACACACACTGCTCCATGTACCACGGTTAGTTGTTTGTAAATGGCGTGAAGATGCATATGAGGACGGCGGGGTGGATTCTTTCAGTGTATTATTTTATATTTTTTCATAGCTGAAGCAATTTGCGGCCGCGGTCGGCGATGATGAGGAGGAGGAGGAGGAGGAGGGCGGCGGCGTGTGGCGCCCTGTGATTCACTTCTTCATTTTTGTATTTATTTGTATTTTAGTGAATCACAAAAAAAAAAAAACATCACAAAGAAAAGTTGAAAAGGTGAAAGTTCCTCTGGGAGTAGTCAGGGTTTTTTTTCGCCGTTAATCGTATCGACGAAGACGAGCTAGGAACCTCGTGTTTCATCGTTTTTTTGCCCAGAGATAATCCCCGCCCTCCTCGTCGTTGCGTCGCACCGGCTTAATGCGCCGTGTGAGCCGTCTGATGCCACGCCAACCCCCCCCCCCCCCCCCCTGAATGTCAACGCGATGAAGGCCAACGCGCTGCTCGGCGCCGCTTTCAG
>CM070098.1:20349834-20389834 GCA_036178185.1 Liparis tanakae
CATTCCAGGTCAATATATCTTTCTATCTATCTATCTATCTATATATATATATATATATATATATATATATATATATATATATATATATATATATATATATTTACACATAAATATATATATATATTTATATGTATTTAGACAATAAATCTATATCTATTTATATTTATATTATATATATATATATATATATATATATATATTTTATATATATATTTTCTTTTAATAAATAGTCTGTGCATTCCAGGTCAATATATCTATCTATCTATATAAAAAAAAAAAAAAAAAAAAATATATATATATATATATATATATATATATATGTATGTCTAAATATATACATCTTTGCACAGAGCCGTCCCAGGCGGCCGCTCTGCTGGGTAAATGTCAGCTGAAGAGAGAAAGAGCCGGCTCCTTGACGGAGTCCGCCTCGGGTTCCTCCATAATCAGTTTAGCAGTCGCAAACGGAGGCCAGCGCTCGGCAGTTTTGCAGCGAATACACACACTTTAAATAAATGAGTGTGTGTGTGAGTGTGTGTGGCATGTGGTGGATGGATGGTGCCAGGCCGGATCGGCACAGAACAGAGTGACACCGGTGGCTAATGACACGAGCCCCAAGCTGTTCTCACACCTGCCATCGAGCTACCTCACCCGCCTGACATTTACATCGAGGGAGAGGGGACACACACACACTCACACTCACACACACACACACACACACACCCCCGAGCTGACGGAAACAGACTCTTGAACGCTCGCACGTAAAAACAAACAAACGACAAAAACGGGTCCGTTTTCCTTGAGAGGCCGATCGCTCAAACCCCCGACTGGTGTTGCCGTGCAGTAACCGCACACACACACACACACACACGCACAGGCACACGCACACACATGCACACACGTTGTCTTTTTAAAAGCAGATTTATGTTCAATTTCCCGTTTCTTCCCGTCTGTGTCGGTGCATAAAACAGCCCCCCACCCCTCTAATTAGTAATATGAGCCCTCAAATGACTAATTATTTACCCAAATGAGTCCTCCCCGCGCTCGGCGTGATCACTACCTCTCCACCGTCTCCACGGAGATACAGTAGTTGTCACTAAACATGTAAACAATGCTCTTTGGATGCCTCAGCAGCGCCCTGGACTCATTGAAAGGTCAAAAGTTCAACATCCAGGTGAGCAGTTTGATATCTTAAAGGTGCGTCGAGCCGATTCCTTCCAGATGTGCCACTAGTGTCAACTCGCTCTTCGGGATGGACTGATTTGAGAATCTCAAAAGGTCAAAGGGTCACCGTGACCTTGGGGAACACGTCCCACCACCAGGTTAGTGTTTAAAGAGGCACAATGCCATTCTAAATTAACCAGACATAACTTTATGAAGTCGCTGGAGGACTATGATCGCCTTTTTCTTAAAGAAAAATATCCTGCGCTTTTATTTTGAAGGTTTCAAATGTAATTGATGTATGTTAGAGACATGTTGTTATGTACAATATTTCTACACTCAAATACATAATAATCAAATTGCAAAGAGAGTTATTTAACAACATGTTGGGGAGTAGTTTTCACAGTGTTTCAGGTACTGGCCCTTTAAGAGGCGGCCATGATGCTGATGTTCACCGCCACATCAACATCATGGCCGACCTCTTAAAGGGCCGGAAACACTTTATAAACTCCTCGGACGTATTGTTATAAAACTCTTTTTGCATTTGATTGTTTATTTGAGTGTAGAAATATTGTACATATGAGAATGTCTCTAATATTACAACATAAATCCATTTAATATAAAACCTTCAAAATAAAAGCACGGGAAATTTTTATTCAATTTCTTTGCCGTCGATCCCGGGAAGAAGGAAAGTTACAAGATCCAGTTTTTATTTGCCATGTGTGCCCATAGACCACCAGGGGTGTCCAACTCATTTTCACCATTGGACCACATGGCTGCCCTCTTAAAGGGCCGGTTACCTAAAACTCCCAAACATATTGTTAAATAACTCTCTTTGCATTTTTGTTATTGTTTATTTGAGAGTAAAAGTACCGTACATAAGTTAATTTCTCTATTATTATAACATAAATCTATTTCATTTGAAACCTTCAAAATAAAAGCACAGGATATCTTTCTGAAATGTCTTTAAGTATGTTTATCATGCTTTACAGGAAACAGGTCAGACACAAACTAAGCAGAGCGACCCACGAACAGGGTTCAAACACACAGGGAGGTCAGCTGATCGGAGACACAGGTGGACACAAAGAGGGCGGAGCTAACGATTACACAGGAGGAACCAATCAGGAGCAATCAGACGACCACAGGGACAGGAAGTGCAGGGAAACGAGAGACGGGGCCTTCAAAATAAGACACAGAAACTCACGACAGCCGGAGCTTCTCTTCTTCCCGGATTAAGAAGTCGTTGTATTCCACGAGAATTACGTCTCGGTTCCCACCGTGTGTGTGAGTGTTTCTTTAAGCTCCGTGTTTTGACTTCCAGAGCCGCGGCTCGTAGAACCCGTTCACATCCATCACGCCGCCGCTCTCCCTTTTCCTTTTTTTTGTAATGGAGAGAACGCGTTGGCGGGAAAACGTCGACGCGTGAATGTATTTTTGGTTCAGACGCGAGATCCGACACGTCGGCAGAAACCGCCGACGTCAGCATTTTTAATTTGCGCTAATCCTTCGTCCTGAAACACGCCTCAGAATATAAAGAGGATAAGTCATGTGAGGCGAGGACTTGACATGTTGGAGACTTTTCTACGTTGTTGTCAGCTAGTTTTACTTTTACTTTTCGGCGGGGGGGGGGCTTGATTGAGCTTGTAAAAAGCCGTGCGCTGCAGTTTACCGACTTCCCCTTGATCGAGTTATCTTGGCGCACGACGTCTCCGACGCACGACACAGAAGCGCAGTGGAAGAGCATCAAGAGCCGATAAATCATCCTTTAAAAAAGACACAACAAGGGGGAAAGCCAGAAGTCTTTAGCTAAAATTGAGAGGAATTATATTTTAGTTTTATTCCTCGATGTGCTCTGCAGGAAGAGGAAGAGGGAGGCTCGTCTCCCAGCCGGGGGGGGGGGGTGTTCCAGGAAACCCGAGACAGAGAGAGACTTGTTCCTCTTTAGGACCCCGACTAAGTCGAGCAGAACAAGAGAGATCAGAGCCCCAGAGTTACAAAGGGGGGGGGGGGGGGAATTCACACTGTAATTCACAACATGGGCAGGAGGCCAGAGCAGAGGATGAGCTTAGAAGCGTATAGCCTCGTTTAACACGAAGGAAAAACTGGAGGAAGAGCTAGGGGAAGAGCTAGAGGAAGAGCTAAAGGAAGAGCTGGAAGAGGAGCTGGAGGAAGAGCTGGAAGACCTAGAGGAAGAGTTGGAAGAGCTAGAGGAAGAGCTAAAGGAAGAGCTGGAAGAGGAGCCGGAGGAGGAGCTGGAGGAAGAGCTGGAGGAGGAGCTAGAGGAGGAGCTAGAGGAAGAGCTAGAGGAAGAGCTAGAGGAAGAGCTGGAGGAGGAGCTAGAGGAGGAGCTGGAGGAGGAGCTAGAGGAGGAGCTAGACGAAGCACTGGAGGAGGAGCTGGAGGAGGAGCTAGAGGAGGAGCTAGAGGAGGAGCTAGACGAAGCGCTGGAGGAGGAGCTAGACGAAGCGCTGGAGGAGGAGCTAGAGAAGGAGCTGGAGGAGGAGCTAGAGGAGGAGCTGGAGGAGGAGCTGGAGGAGGAGCTAGAGGAGGAGCTAGAGGAGGAGCTAGACGAAGCGCTGGAGGAGGAGCTGGAGGAGGAGCTGGAGGAGGAGCTAGAGGAGGAGCTGGAGGAGGAGCTAGAGGAGGAGCTAGACGAAGCGCTGGAGGAGGAGCTAGACGAAGAGCTGGAGGAGGAGCTAGACGAAGAGCTGGAGGAGGAGCTAGAGGAAGAGCTGGAGGAGGAGCTAGAGGAGGAGCTGGAGGAGGAGCTCTGGGATCCATCAGAATCTTCCGGCCTTCCCCGGCTCCATGAGGAAATACTCCCGTCGTCGTAGTAACGAGCCCAGTTCTGGCTCACAGCTTCTCGAGGACCAGGTTACATAACACACTCCCTCCCCCCCTCTCTCTCTCTCTTTCTCTCTCTCTTTCTCTCTCTTTCTCTCTGTTCCTCTTGTCAGTTTTTTCCCTCCGTTTTACTACGTCGTCTGGACTCACTACCTCTATATTTACTTTTTTGGGGTCTAATTTGAACTGACACTGACATTTTTTGCTTATTCGATCATTCTGGACCCTCAAGACCAAACACACACACACACACACACACACATACACACATACATACACACACACACACACACACACACACACACACACACACACACACACAGTCCTCTGGAGTCTTCCTCTGGCTCTGCCTCAATGTGTTGCAGTGCGTTACGTAACACGCCGGACGACTTGTTCATTCACTCTCTCGCTGGTGCGATATGAATATTTCAACCCCCCCCCCCCCACACACACACACACACACACACACACAAGGCCTCACGCTGGTTCACCTATCTCTGAGGATGAAGCGCTGCAGAATGATACATGTGCTTCTGCAGTGAGGGAGAGAGAGAGAGAGAGAGAGAGAGAGAGAGGAGAGGGAGAGAGAGGTAGAGAGGGAGAGGGAGAGAGAGCTGTGTTGGTGTTCAGCTTCTGGTCTGTTGAGACCTGCTTGTCCTCGTTGGAGGATCACTGATTACATCTCACCTCAGACAACTCTGACTGTGTCCTCATCTTATGTCCTCTAATCTCTATGTTCCCTTCAACCCTGTATCATTTTAGCCCTATGCCCTCTCATCCCTATGTTCCCTCATCCCTATGTCCTCTAACCCTATCTTCCCTCATCCCTATGTTCCCTTCCACCCTATGTTCCCTCTAACCCTATGTCCTCTAACCCTTTGTCCTCTAACCCTATGTCCTCTAACCCTATGTCCCCTAACCCTATGTCCTCTAACCCTATGTCCCCTAACCCTATGTCCTCTAACCCTATGTCCTCTAACCCTTTGTCCTCTAACCCTATGTCCTCTAACCCTATGTCCTCTAACCCTTTGTCTTCTAACCCTATGTCCTCTAACCCTATGTCCTCTAACCCTATGTCCTCTAACCCTATGTCCTCTAACCCTATGTCCTCTAACCCTATGTGCTCACTGAGTAGTTCTTCTCCATCTCTGAAGTTGACCCTCATGTTCCCGTCGTCTCCATGAAGCTGAACTCGTGTTCCAGGAGTAATTACACACGCTTAGAAAAGGACCGGAGGAGTGAGGAGTGTGTGGAGCTAATTGGAGCCTCGTCATTATCGTTATTATAGGATTTATAAAGTAACAGGTTCTGTATCTGGGGCTCGGCGTAGGTGCATCGTCATGTTGGCAACACACACACACACACACACACACACACACACACGCACGCACGCACGCACGCACACAACTACACACAGGGCAACCTCCCACTGTACAAGAATAAATAACCACGAGAAGCTAATTCCTCCATCATTAAAACACAGAGAAGAAGAAGAAGAAGAAGAAGAAGAAGAAGAAGAAGAAGAAGAAGAAGAAGAAGAAGAAGAAGAAGAAGAAGAAGAAGAAGCAGCAGATCCCTCACCGCTCATGATCTTAATGTCATCGCCGAGGAAGGTCGGGCTTTTATTTGGAGCGATGCGAAACGACGTTCCCACTGTGAGACACCATCCGCTGGTGTGTGTGTGTGTGTGTGTGTGTGTGTGTGTGTGTGTGAGGGGGGGAGGGGTGCATGGACAGCAGCCCGCTCGCTGTGAGGTCCGTCTGTGGAGGAGATGGATCTCTCACAGGTGCCTCTGCCAGCATGGACCAATTACAAATTAGATGCACACACACACTCACACACACACACACACACACACACACACACACACACACACAGAGTCCATCCATTATCAACAAGTGGAGTATCAGTATTTGCCAGATATGATATTTTAATTATGTTGTTTTTCCTACTTCAGATTGAAGGATTTTCTTAGAGGAAAAATAAATACTAATTCAATATATTTGGTCTTCGTGGAAAAAGCTCTGCGAGGCACTAATCATCTCATCCTGAACCTCTTCAGTTCAGAGCGTGATTGAAATTCATGAAAAACAAAAAGGGTTCGGGGGTTAATGCAAAAAAATGACACGATCCCCCCCCCCCCCCCCCCCCACACACACATTTCATAAATATTAATAATATTACTGTGAGAGCCTTAGAAACACACCTGAGACACACAGGATTTCACAAGGATTGGAGATGGCGAGTTAGCAGGAGGGTTGTCGGTTCAACACCCGCCCTAGTCCATGTGTCCTTGAGCAAGGCACTTCCCCCTGAGTTGCTCCCCGTCTCCGTGTCTACGCTGTATGAATGTAACGCGATTATACTTTTTGCTCGTGTCGCATTTTCTGCCGTCGGTGAGAAGAGAAACTCGGCGTTCCTCCGAAGGTCGCGCGTCGGGTTGGCGACCTTGACGACGACCTTAACGAGGCGCGTGTCATTCAGTGGAGCGAGATCCCTTCAAAGCGGCGAGCGACGGCTCCCGGTGACCCCGGAGAGAAACAGAGGAGAACAAGAGGCAATCAGCGTCATGTGACCAGAAGTGTATGAATAAATAGGACCACGATCCAGAACTCCATGATCCATGAAACTGAAGGAGAGGGGGGGGGGGGGCGGACCAATGAGGCCAGGCCTTTGAGGCAGGAGGCAAAAAGAAGGAGGCGGAGCCAATGAGGCACAGAGAAGGAGGCGGGGCCAATTAGGCCAAGGCCTTTGAGGCAGGAGGCATAAAGAAGGAGGCGGGGCCAATTAGGCCAAGGCCTTTGAGGCAGGAGGCCCAGAGAAGGAGGCGGGGCCAATGGGAAGGAGGCCAGATCGAGGCCAGGGGATGCAAGAAGCAGGGGGCGAGGGGTCCGGACCCAGGAGCATCAATACCTGTGAGGCCCAACGAGTCCTTGGAGGAAGTGGAGGTAGTCATGTGAGAGGAGGAGAAAGTTCCCTTTTGTTTTCCCGTTTTCTCTGCATGGCAAGATGTGCTTTGTGTCTCTTCTTGTGTTAAACACACACACACACACACACACGCACAGGTCTAAATGTGAAGAATCTATCAGACGTGCAAATTTGACATTGCGATGTCGGAGCGGATGATTGAACGCCGTGAATAACCGAGTATGCCAACGCAGAGTTTCTGTGCCGCTGCAGCGAGGACAAGCAGCCATTGTTCGGCCGGGCGGAGTTCACCTGCAGGAGAAAAGCAAAATGCCGTTTGTCACGCGGAGCACACCTGTCAGCCGGCGCGGTGACAGGCCGCTGTGTGCCCGGGGCCAACGAGCAAGGCAGCGAGACACACCGCGGAGATTATCCCGCCGGTGACTCACTCCTGGTGCCCAACGCCCACCGCCGTTATTTAATCTGGTGCCAAGACGTGTGGCAGCGAGTCAAAAAACGGCTCATAGTCCAAAAATGAACGCGGGCCTAAGAATAGTTCGCCCCACGGAGGCCGAGAGCTCGGTACGGTCGTCACGGCGCCACGGAGGCAGAACTGTGAAGAGTTTCAGGGATTATAGTTTTACATGTTAGGAAGTGATCATAGCGGACCGTTAGGGACAGTTAGGCCAATGATGAAGGGCATTAAGCAGGCCTTCTTCCACCAGGGGCGACTCCTCTGGTTGTATAGAAGTCTATGCTTCATGTGTTAAAGCTTCATTCTCTCTACTGACCACCAGGGGCGACTCCTCTGGTTGTATAGAAGCATATGCTTCATGTGTCAAAGCTACATTCTCTCTACTGAATAACAGGGGCGACTCCTCTGGTTGTATAGAAGTCTATGCTTCATGTGTTAAAGCTGCATTCTCTCTCCTGACCACCAGGGGGCTCCTCTGATTATATAGAAGTCCATGCTTCATGTATTAAAGCTTCATTCTCCCTCCTGACCTCCAGGGGGCGTCTCATCTGGTTGTATAGAAGCCTATGATTCATGTGTTAAAGCGGCATTCTGTCTACTGAACACCAGGGGAGACTCCTCTGGTTGTATAGAAGCCTATGCTTCATGTGTTGAAGCTGCATTCTCTTCCGTGATCACCAGGGGGTGACTCCTCTGGTTGTATAGAAGTCTATGCTTCATGTGTTAAAGCTGCATTCTCTCTCCTGACCACCAGGGGGCTCCTCTGATTATATAGAAGTCCATGCTTCATGTATTAAAGCTTCATTCTCCCTCCTGACCTCCAGGGGGCGTCTCATCTGGTTGTATAGAAGCCTATGATTCATGTGTTAAAGCGGCATTCTGTCTACTGAACACCAGGGGAGACTCCTCTGGTTGTATAGAAGCCTATGCTTCATGTGTTGAAGCTGCATTCTCTTCCGTGATCACCAGGGGGTGACTCCTCTGGTTGTATAGAAGTCTATGCTTCATGTGTTAAAGCTGCATTCTCTCTACTGACCACCAGGGGGTGACTCCTCTGGTTGTATAGAAGTCTATGCTTTCTGCGTTAAAGCTGCATGCTTTCTCCTGACCACCAGGGGGCTCCACTGGTTGTATAGAAGTCCATGCTTCATGTATTAAAGCTGCATTCTCTCTCCTGACCACCAGGGGGCGACTCCTCTGGTTGTATAGAAGTTCATATCAATGACTCTTCTTCTCTCTTGATTTATTCACTCTGTAAACATCGTAAACATCAGTTTATATGATGTCAAACCATAAATCACCATGCGCTCTAGGGGCGGGGCTACAAGGTGGCTGACAGGTTGCTATCGTCCACAATGCAACGAGCGTTGTCACGGTGACTACGCCTACTTCCGATAGACATGCTATATGGATGACAGCCGTTAATTAGCTGGAGAGGACAGATGTCCCTGTAATTAAAAGATGTGCAAACACAATCATAAAGCTTGTAAAGGTTCCACGACACAAAGCAACGCTCGCTCCGAGTCTGCAGGCTCCGCCCCCCTGCTGAGGCGCTACCTCAGCCTCGGGCTCCACGACAGCTCATCAATTTCGACGTTGACGTCTCAGGTCAAGAAAAAAAAACACACACACACACACACATTTCTATTATTTACGTCGCATATAGGACATAGCCTTATAAAACGGAGCGCGGCCTCGCAGAGAGACGGTGAATAACGGAGCGACGGTCGTGACGAGCACCCAGCGGGACTTTAATGAGAAATCGGAGGCACGTCTTCCTCAGTCGCAGCTGTGACTCTGTTTGTTTCAAATGAAAACTAGTTCCAAGTCCGACGGATAGTAACGCGACTATTCATCCGATCACACCTCGGGTTTTTACTCTTTTCGCTCCGAGCGGCTCGAGGTACTTTGAATGCTTTCTGGGTTTTTGTGTATTTGAAGTTTGCGATTCTTCGGAGGAGTGAGACCTCCCGTCGAGGATAGAAGCAGGGCTTTGGAATCATAAATTTTTCAACGGTGCGGTCCTGGTGGAAAGCCCAGAGTCGGTCCCGCGCACAGATGTGATCTCAGTCACGCCGCTGAACACCGGAGAGAAAACCAGCGAGAGCAGGAAGGCCCTCCTCTCTTTTTTTCGCTTCTTTTTTCTTTTGACGAGAAATCGGAGCGATTGCTTCACGCTCACGCCGGCTGGCGCCAGGCCACAGAGAAGTGTTACAGATTTTCTTTTTCCCATGGCTCGATTCCAGCTACTGTTATTAGCGATGGTGTAACGTGGGCCCGCCGGCCTGTGCCGGCTTGTCCCTGAGAAACTCCAGAGGAGGTGTCGCTGTGAGAAACAGGAATCAGAGAAGAGAGAGGGAAGAGCGAAAAGAGGAGAAGAGAGAGAGAGAGAGAGAAGCAACGCAGGAGCCGACATGCAGGAGATCTCTGGCTCGCTGTCATTGTTTGTCTGATTCTCGACACACACACACACACACACACGCACACACGCACTCGACCTCCGGTGAATTTGCTTATTTTTGCAATAATCGTAATAATCTCGTCGCGGCGGTGGAAACACACACGTGTGTGTTCACGCACACGTGTGTGTTCACACCGTGTGCATCCAGCATATGTGTGTGTGTGTGTGTGTGGGGGGGTACGTATTGAATATTGATGCATGCTGAACGATACGGTTCAGACCCGATGAGCCGGTTGTACAACTCAATGCATGCGCAACCAATCACGCTCCAGTAGAGTCCACCGGAGTTAATGGTGCTGTGTGTGTGTGTGTGTGTGTGTGTGTGTGTGTGTCTGCGTGTGTGTGTGTGTGTATGTGTGTGTGTGTGTCTGTATTGGTCGGTGGATATAAGACAAACCAGGTCATTTGGATTGTGTGAAACAAATCAACTTGTCACCTCGGGGGTGGGGGGTGGGGGTGGTGGGGGGGGTTTGTCACCCCCCCCCCCCTTGAGTCTGATGGTGCGACCCGGTTCTCCTGTGCAGACATGCGAGGCGAGCGTATTCCCGTGCAGAGCGCTGCAGGCTGCTCCACTGGTGCTGTCAGATTACGTGGATGCACGTAATCACCCCCCCCCCCCCCCCCCCCCCTCCACGTGGATGCACGTATAGTCCTACCTCCATGGAGCAGTGGCGTTCCCTCCCCATGACGCTCGTTCCCAGGTCCGTGTTTGTGTTCTCCTGGATAATCTTTTTTTTTTTTTTTGCTCCGGGTTTGGTCTCCACCGTCTCCCGGGAGAAAGACTCCACCGAGCGGCGGCGTTTGGGTCGGCGCCGGTCGGTGCCAAAGCCGACGGCAACGTCTCGACTTGTCTGAGCTTGTTGGCTGGAGATGACTTATGGCTAATATCTTTAGAATAAAAGAATTGAATTAATTAAAATGTGAGCAGAAGGAGGCCTAAGGGCGACTACGCTGAAGAGATACTTCAAAGAGTGTTTATCTTAACTCACATTACACAGAGCTCTTTTGTTCTATGTAGATATCGTAGAAAAACTGAACTTTAATCCACAAAATGCAACAAAAAACTATACTGTGTTATTGGAGAATCTGAGAATGAGGATGAAGGTTTAATACAGACACTATAGTAAACAGATCAACTACATGATGTTATGGTTTGAGAGATTTTAAAAGGTTAAAAAATGCATTTTCCATTTTGTAAAATAAGCTAATCCTTCTTTTGGGGGGATTATGATGCTACATGAAGCACGTTTTGCCTTTAAAAAAATGGAAAAGCAAAGTTCTGAGAACCCTGAAGACATCCCCCATGTTCATTCTGGGCATTCTGATGACCAACGTATGTCACGAGGAACGTTCTTTGTAACGTCCAGTTGCCTTGAAGGCAACATAAGCAAAAAGAAATTCATGTTTCCGTGCGCTCAAGATTAACGAAAAGAACCCCATCAATTAATTTCTTTAAAGCCGAATTGATTTCTTCGAAGCCCGCGAACCAAACCGCCCCTTTGGGTTTGGATCACACCGATCCCCCCCCTCACCCCCCCCCCCCCCCCCCTGTCCATCTGTTTCTTATCGGCGGCGCTGTGAGGAGATCACCTCTGTTGGCAGAGCCCAGCGGGTCTGGATCACCGCCGGACGTCCAATCAATTATCCTCGGGATGCAAACTCGCGGGAATCTCAACGCCCGTTGGGGGAATCCCATTCGGGGAAGGTGGCGGCCGACGAGGGGCGAGCGAGCAACTGGAGTGCAATGCAGGGGGAAGGAATCTCTCTCTCTCTCTCCTCCCTCCCCCTCCCCCCCCTCCCTCCCCCTCCATCTCCTGGAATGAAACAATCTTTCATATTGTATGCTCTGTATACACCGTGAGACATTTAAAATAAGAGCGATTACAGTGTGTGTGTGTGTGTGTGTGTTTGTGTGTGTGTGTGTGTGTGCCGTTGAGCCAACTGAACTTGTGACACTCGCTGTGAACCGCCGACGCGTCAGCTGACGCTCGTGTTTGGCTCAGACAGCGAATATATTATACCCCCACATATATATAAGAAATATATTCTTGTATATATTACAAATATATTTTCGTATATACTAAATATATATTTTTTGTATGTATAAAAAATATATTTTTGTATGTATTAAAATATATTTTTATATGTAGAAAAATATATTTTAATACATACAAAAAATATAGAATTTTTTTTTTTTCAATATATATAAAAGAAATGTTTTGTATGTATTAAATATATATTTGTGTACGTATTAAAAGCGAAAACAAATTACTAAATATTTTACACGGGACCCCCTTTGAGCCCCAGAAATGCACCTGTCATGTCCATCTATCCATATCTATATCTATATCTATATCTATAGATATAGATATAGATATATACACATATAGCTCATCCGACCTCTTGAACTTCCTTAAGTTGACAAGTAAAAGTTGAACCACGAGATCAAGATGCGATGAATGCCTTTCTTTGTGTCCTGAGTTAACATCTCACTCCTCTTCATCGCCGGTTGCCAGGCGCCCACGTCGCCATGTCGGTGGACTTAGGAGAACTTTTTATAGCTGCTTTAATCTCATTTATCTTTGGAACATATTTCGGGGTCTCGCCCTCCGGTTGGTAACCACGGTGTTCACAATCCCACCTGCTTGAGCTCTGATTGGCCGGGTGTTTTTTTTCCATTCCGCCAAAGAGCCGTCGGTGAGCAGATGGATCTAGATTCTATTTAATTTAATTAAAATACATTCACAGTTTTGGCATCCCAAAGGGGATATTTAAATAAATGTTTCTATATATATTAAATATATATTTTTGTATGTATTAAAAAGTTTTGTATGTTTTCAATATATATATATATATATATATATATATATATATATATATATATATATATATATAATGTATATATACATAAAATATTTAAATAAAATCTAAAATGATATATTACAAAAATATATATTTTAACAATTTTATATATATATATATATACAAATAAATACAAGAGAATATATATATATCAAAATATTTAACAATATATAGATTTATACTTCACATATGTATATATATATCAAAGAAAGAACCTGCGGTAGATATACCAGTTTTTCCGCAGAATGTCTTTCTAGAAAAACACATTTATATAGACCATGAAATGTGATAGAAGCTACAGGCTCATACGAGTGAGGGTCTCTTTCTGTATTTATGACCACTCCTTACGAGAGCCAACAGCCACACATTGCCCGCTCGTGGCAGTGTGAGTGTGTGTGTGTGTGTGTGTGTGTGTGTGTGTGTGTGTGTGTGTGTGTGTGTGTGTGTGTGTGTGTGTGTGTGTGTGTGAACGAGCTGTTTACGGGTGTTCTGTTAGGATGCGCAGCAGAACTGCTTTCAATTGATTTCTGGCTCAGGATTGAACGATGTACAAACATCGCCTCTCGGGGAGGATCACTCCTCTTTTCGGTCGCATCCAATTCCTGCAATTACTTGGACCGACTTTCATGGCGGCGAGCTAACATCCACCGAACAGATCCATCACCGCGGGGGGCCCCTCCCACAACGATGACATCACTTCTGGGTGATGGGCTCTACGTTCAATCTCTCGAACAGAAAGAAGAAGAAGAAGAAGAAGAAGAAGAAGAAGAAAAAAAAGAGACTTTTAAGAAAAACAAGATCATTGTTTACCTCAAACGATCGTAGTCAGACGTTGGCCGGGATCCAACACCCCTCCCACCCACCCACGGGTGCCAAAAACCACAAGTTCGAACACATCTCGCCGTAATGAGACGCAGTCGTCCCTTGCGTGTCTTCTTTTTCTTCCCATGATGCAACCTTACTGTAATTAACTGGTGAGAGATGCACGTAGTCGCACCTTTTGGGTTGTTTGATCGTCTTCCTGGATTTGGTAAGGAGGAGTTTCCTCTGGGCAACGACGGGATGACCCATAACCGCCGTCACTGGGAAGCTATTAGGACGTTGAATTGGTTCAGATGGTCGTGACCTGAGTGTGACATTGACAAAAATGCATAAAAAATAAATTAAAAAAAACGTCCCGGAAAGTAAAGTGGAACTAAAAAGAAGCGCTGAGCAGAGGAAGACGGATCCACAACACATTCATCATCAGGTTTTTTATTATTTATTTACAGTTTTATTTACAGTTTTCAGCTCAAGCATATTTATTTTATTAATACTGCCGGAAAAGGCAAATCCCATATACATATACATATATATATATATATATAAATATATATATATATATATATATTGTATATAAATATATGTATATATATTTTATGTATATATATAAATAAATATGTATATATAAATATATGTAGTATATAAATATAAATCAGGTATCTTACAGTTTTCAGCTCAAGCATATTTATTTTATTAATACTGCCGGAAAAGGCTAATCCCATATACATATATATATATATATATATATATATATATATATATATATATATATATATATATATATATATATAAATATATATTGTATATACATTTATGTATATATATTTTATGTATATATATAAATAAATATGTATATATATATAAATATATGTAGTATATAAATATAAATCAGGTATCTTACAGTTTTCAGCTCTGCTTAATACGCAGAAAGCATATTTATTTTTCTAATACTGCCACAACAGGAATATAAAAAGCCTTCCCATCGAGGGTCGTTGGGTTTCCCTGCTGTACGCGTATGTAAATATCATGCCCCCAGGTTATTATATATATATATATATATATATATATATATATATATATATATATATATATATATATATTTATATTCGGTATCACAGTCATGTATTCCTCGGGGGCTTTTCTGGCTCCCTCCGTCGATGCTGGGAACTCTCCCCCTCCCCCGCACCCCCCCCCCCCCCCCCCCCCCCCACCGGCTCATTAATGAATGATCTGTCATGCAGGTTCATCGCAGGACTTGTCTTCCCATGAGATGACATACGAGATAAGATCCGAGAGATATTGTTATCCTTCTTCAGACGGCGCATTGCCGAACAACACTGTGTTGCCATGGTCCCCAGTGAACGACGGACCGCGAGGAAACTGGATACAGAGGACCGGGAACAAGAAGAAGAAGAGTAGAACGCAAATGAGTAAACATGTCGTGCAATTACCAGCATTAAAAGCAGGTTTTGGGTCTATGAGTCTATATATATATTTTTATAGTTATATATAATTTTTTTATGCTTGTTCATGTGTAGAAAGAGGAAGAAAAACATGCCAGTGTGGCGTTTGTGGCCATGTTGCAGTTTTATTGGGAAAAACATGTCGCAACCCTTTCTTCTGAAGAGATGTTTTTTGAGCAATTGTTTTGGTGAAATAAAAACAAAAACAATAAGTCATGCCTAACTTTAAGCAATAACATATTCTCACACACAGGGGAATAAGTAAAAACTAATAAAACAAATGTGGAAGAGAAAAAATGGTTGGAAACAATTTAGCAAAATGTTCTTGTAAACTAATTAACTGACTTATTATGTTTGTTCTATTAATCCATGTGTTGCACTAGGGGAAAAAGTGGTAAAAGCGTTGTAGTTTTTAGACGTTTAATGTGCCAGAACAACTGAGAGATGTTACTTTAAGTTATTAATAAACACGGATGCTGCTCATAGAAAAACGAGCCTTCAGCTTCGTTATTTCGTCTCTTTTTGTGCGTTTGGAGCGTTTGTTTTGCACCTCGGAGCTCCTGCTGGTCCCGTGATCGTCACCGCAGGCTCCGGTTTACCGGTTGGACTCCCGCCCGACGGAAGAAGTGAATAATATTTTGTGTTTTTGAGATATATTTTCGTAAAGCGGCCTGAAACTCCCCGTGTCTCCCGCTCCGGGGGACTTTACTCCTCACTTTGACTCCGCCCACCAGCTCACAGCTGCAGCCCCTTTATTAATCCTGAGGGGATCCGAATCATCTGGAGCTTACGACTTATCCCGAATATATATACACACGTGCAAAAAGAGAGAGAAAAGAAGAAGAAAAGGATGAACGCGAGGCTTCGGAGTGAGACGCCGGGGTCGACGGGGAGTCAGGAGGATGCGTTGACGTCACGCCGCAGCCGGCCTCGCCCCCCCGATGGATTCACGAAACGTGCGTTTCATCAAACACCCGCCGGCCGATCACCGATCGGTGGAACCTGCGCCGCGATGACATTTATCTTCCTCCTCTTTAAGTTTGGAAAAATTAAATGGGAGCGATCCGTCACGTCTCCTCCGCCTTCTTCCTGGAACCGTGAGCTCCGTCAGGATGACTCACAGGAGGGAACCATTCAACATGTCCGCCGCTTTTAAGAAGGGAGATAAAAGCGTCGCTGGACTCGACTCTCGTCGACTACCGGCTCTTTTTACCGTTTTATTTCTTCGTAATAATCCAGCGGTGGTTAAGTTAAAGTGACTTTTTTTGTTAAACTTGCGAGTCTTAGTGAGTTGTAAGAAATATAACTTATTGAACGTCTGATATGTGAAGTTCCAGTTGGAGTGAAGGAGTGCCGAGGAGTCGTCCAGATGCTTCCCAGCTGGAAAAAAAACAAGAAAATTGCTGATTGTTCCCCTCTCTTCTTTTTTCCTGCTTCTTTCTTCCTGCCTATATTTCCCCCACTTCTTTTTTTCCCCGCTTCTTTCTTCCCGCTTCTTTTTTCCCCAGCTTATTTTTCCCCCGCTTCTTTCTTCCCGCTTCTTTTTCCCTGCTTCTTTCTTCCCGCTTCTTTTTTCCCCAGCTTCTTTTTTCCCGCTTCTTTTTTCCCGCTTCTTCCCCCCCTCCCCGCTTCTTTCTTCCCCCGATTCTTTCTTCCCGCTTCTTCTTCTTTCCCGCTTCTTTTTCCCGCTTCTTTCCCCCTCCCCGACAAAATCTCTCCAGCCGTTGTATTTGACCCCCGTGACCGTTTAAAACTTCCGAGTCTTAGTAAGTTTACGCGTAAGAAGCAACCGAATGCATCCGATGTGATTCGGTGACGTTGACTCAAGAATTGTTCCACCGTTCTCAAATTGTCTCTGAATTTAAATGTTTTCACGATAAAAACTAAATTTTCTTTAAACAGCTGAACAATCTTCAAGTTTGACCTTTTGTTGATGTTTTTGTTGTGATACATTTTGTTTAAATGGCGGGAGCTGGTTGGATTCTGGTTCCAGACAACGGGGTTTGGTCTCTTCCTCGCGTGAGTCGGTCGCGACGGCGTTCGCCTAGTTGCTTCCTTCCCGTTTCTGGCTCCTCCCACTCGCGCTCGGCTCCTCGGGTCGGGCCGCCGAGACTTCCATTTACCGCCGCGTGTCGGTAAACAAACAGACCGTGTAGGTCTGAAATACATATTTAAAAATAGTTGTTTTGCTTTACAAATATTAATACATGCAAAAAAAAACTCCAAATCCAACAAAACCAAAATGGAGTCTCCTTCAAAGGGTTTTGATGAAAGGGTTTCCTTAAAAAAAAATAACTTGACTAAGTGTGCAGTTGCACTGTGGAGCAGATTAAAGTAAAGAAACAAAAGTATTTAATTAGATTAGTGATGCAAATACAGAATACTTTATGTTCTGTTAGTTTTGAGGTGAGACTTTGGGGGATTTTTACGTATTTTTTCCATTTATTTATAGTTATTGTTTTACTATTGTGTCTAATGAGGCATCTGTCTCATTTGTTATTGTGCAAGTGGACACATGTCTCCATGGTGTCAACGCTTTCAAAATATGAACCGCTTAGTTTTGTCACTGAATCCCTCCGGCTTGTCTTGCAGGCTTTTTAGATGATTTGCCTCAAACTTGGCCTAAATCAATATGTTGTAGTTTTATTATGTATTTTATCGTTTCCCTTTCTGTGTCTCTTCCATCTCATGTCCTCAGTCCATGTAGATTTTAATTTTTTAATTTTTTATGTTTCCAATATTTATTTTGCAGAGTGTTGTGTCTTTAAACGAATACAATAAAATAGTCCAAGCAGTACTTTTTCTAGTTTTTTCTTCAGTTTTTTCTATGATTTATTGATGCAACATTCACATGGAAACGTCAGTGCGGTTTTACGCCGTCTGCCAAAATGTCGTGAGAGTTTTTAAAGCGCCACGGTCCAGCAGGTGTTTCTACTTACTTCCCCAGATGGGGGTCTTCACTCGTCTCAAACCCACAACTAATTGAGAATGAAGTAATGCAAATGTTCCAAACATACTAAACATAGCATGAAATATTTCCTTTTGATCAAAATGACGCCGCCATACAAACAAACAATGTGGGTTTTGAGTTGTAGTGGATGATCCGCTCGATGTAAACAGCTGGATGAACTTCATACACAGTGTGTTGGTGATACTGTAAATTATTTGTATTCCTTAAAGCTAAACACTGTGTTTCCGGAACAATCCTTCTTTCAGACGAGTGGAAAGGAAACTTTTAAAATATACTTTTGTTTACTTTCTCTATTTGCGTGTTTAGATTTCGCCTGAATTCACCCAGAGTTACCGCTAGATGAAGCTTTGTTTGGCAATATAAAACATCCGATGTAAGAAAACCAAAAATTATCTTACAGCCGTTGAGGGGACTCCTTTAAACAAAAAAAATTGCAACCAAAATCGAGTTATAACTTCAAACATAACTCAATATTTTGAGCCTCGACGTCCTCTCCGTGAATCCGAGGGAGGGGGGGGGGGCTGCGAACGGGCCCGACCAATGGGAACGTTTCCCAAAGGTGGCGGTCCGCGTGTTCCCACGTAACAATCTAAAGCCTTCAGATATGTTTATTGAATTATATATCTCCCCCCCCCCCCTGTTTAGAGTCGCCTTTGTCACCGCCAGCGATCGATTCCCCGGCGCTCCCGAGGCTAACAAGAGGCTTCGTTTTGCTGTGGCCGGCACTCCCGCCTGTCACCAGATGGTATTTACTGCGTGCTTTGTTTTAACATCCATTCAGTATGAGTGGAAATCAATTTTTCATTTGGACATAATTGTCTCTGCGCGCCGGCAGCTCAAGGCTCCGCCGCCCCGAGCTGCCGGCTCCCCCTCGGCGTTCCAGCGGTCCCGCCCGCCCTCCAACACAGCTGTATTTTATACCCAATTACACATGTCTGAGGCCCGAGCGAGAGAGCACGAGGCTTCGGGGACTTGTTTTCTTCAGGAGGGGGCGGGGCCGGGGGGGGGGGGGGGTCTCTCACAGGCTTCTTGATGAGAGACGACTTCAATCCACTAACAGAGAAAAAGGACTCAGAGAAACTTGGGATCTATGTCGCATCCCGACTACATTCGAGCACACATCGGATATCTTTCTGTTTTATGCACCCTGGTACCCCTCTATTCTTCCCAATAACTTTTTCAATTCAGTTTATTTGTATAGCCCATTCTCACAAATTACAGTGCTTTACAATCTGTACATAGCCATCCCTGTCCCAGAACCTTGCATCGGATCAGGAGAAACTCCCAAACAACCCTTTCACTAATCTACATAAATATAAGGCAATCAAGTTTCTGATGTGTGACGTTTTTTGTTTAAATTTCCAAACCTTTCCTCGAGACTCCACTATTTGCGTCCAGGAAAATGTTGGGTTCATTGAGCGGACCGACTCCTTTATGATGAAGGATTTTAATCCACTAACCCAAGAAAAAGGACCCAGAGAAACTTGGAATCTATGTCGCATCCCGAATTCATTCGAGCACATATTGGATATCTTTGTTTTATGCACCCTCCGTATATTACCTCTCTATTCTCCCCTAGAACCTTTTTATACACTCATCTCCATAAATATAAGGCAATCAAGTATCTGATGTGTGACATTTCAGTTTCAATTTCCAGATCTTTCTTGAAGACTATGTTGAGCAGACCGACTACTTCGTGATGAATGATTTCAATCCACTAATCCAGAAAAAGGACTCAGAGATACTTGGGATTTATGTCGCATCCCGACTACATTCGAGTACACATTGGATATCTTTTTGGTTTATGAACCATCCGTCAGCATCTGGTACCCCTCTATTCTCCCCTAGAACCTCTTTTTATACACTCATCTCCATAAATATAAGACAATCAAGTATCTGATGTGTGACATTTCAGTTTCAATTTCCAAACCTTTCTTCATTGAGCGGACCGACTACTTGATGATGAAGGATTTCAATCCACTAATCCAGAAAAAGGACCCAGAGAAACTTGGGTTCTTATGTCGCATCCCGACTACATTAGAGCACACTTTGGATATCTTTCTGTTTCAAGCACCCTCTGTCTTATATCCCTCTATTCTCGCATAGGACCTTTTAATACACTCATCTCCAAGTATCAAGTATCTGATGTGACATTTTAGTTTAAATTTCCAAACCTTTCCTCAAGACTCCACCATTTTCCTCCAGCAGAATGTTGGGTTCATTGAGCGGACCGGCTACTTGATGATAAAGGATTTTAATCCACTAACAGAGAAAAAGGACCCAGAGAAACTTGGGTTCTGTCGCACCCCAATAGATTATTTCTCTTCTCGTGAGGCAAGAGCCTGAAAGACATTTCAAATAAAAAATGAAATAGCAACGTGATAAGTGTCCGTTTCACATCGGTAACATGTCTCACACACGGGTACACTGACCATCTACCAGGCGACGTCCGTTGGGCTCTGGGCCTCGGGGACGTTGGGATTGTCATACAAGACTTGGCTTCTTAAGAGTTTTCCTTAGAGAGACAGTAGCGTGAATTGGAGGTATATTCAGACGGTGAGTAGAGGAAAAATACGTTTTTTTAAACATTTAAAGCGCGCTCTAGCACACTGAACATGAGCACGACATCTCCTTGAACGCAAATATGATGCTGAACACTCGGGGGGGGGGGGGGGGGGGGGGACATTTGGAAAGGAAATGTACAGTGGAGGAGGAATACTTCAGGGAACGGCGTCTACTCCAACTACACACACAAAGTGACATAGACGGTTTAAACTTCAGCTGGTTTCTCTCTCTTTTGGGTACGATCCTTGGCGGGGGGGGGGGGGGGGTCTAATGATTATCGTCCACTGAGGGAGACGATGGCGTGTCGTGTTTGGGTGTGCGTCTGCGTAGCATCAGAACTCGAGAGCTCCCGTAAACAAGTCCTAGTTGGGTCGTGGCAGCCGGAGCTCAACCTCCCGGCACACGTGTCTAAAAATGGACTTGTGCGACGTCTACGCCTCCACACGAGGTTACACGTGGGACCACACCCCCTCCAGTGAGCTCAGAGTACCTGTCCAGCTCTTCCGTCCCTACCCTTTTTCTTTCTTTCCGTCTTCGCGCGTCGATTTTTTTTTAACCGGCGTGTTTTATGAAAAGCTTCTCGTTGGAAGGGTTTACCGACTCCCACATTGCTAATAAAAGTCTCCTGGCATGTGAATCCCTTTATATTTCCAGTCGAGCACCAGTGGCTTTTCATCCTTTTACACAAAGCGTTTATATCTTTTCAGACGGCTTTGCAAGGCTACGCGCTGCATTCAGTCCTTTGAGTGCATGGGTGTACGTATGATGAGGAGGAAGGGAAAGAGAAAGATCCGCCTCCTTTTCCAACCATGAAAACAATAACCTGACACTTATGAGAGTGGTGACGCAAGTTATGTTACTTATCTTTTCTTCACTCGTGTATATATATATATAAAACGCACCTTTTCCGACCATATCTGGATTAAAACAGATTTTCACTTCAGTGGCTCTTAAATATCTCTTATTGTGGTACTTTTGTAGTTTGACTATGTTGAGGAAATGTTACTTTCTGTATTCTTGTTGTTCTTAGTTTGTACTCTAGGTTGATGCACTTATTGTAAGTCGCTTTGGATAAAAGCGTCTGCTAAATGACATGTAATGTAATATATATATATATATATATAAACACACCCTCACAGATAACTTTGGATGAGTTGAACAGGATACACACACACACACACACACACACACACACACACACACACACAGCCGAAACTGAAACACTCTACCTCGACTTTTACTGGAAACAAAAGCGCAGCCGGGATGAGATCAGCAGTTCCTGCTGAGCTCACGGTGTGTGTTTTTGTGTGTTTGTGTGTGTGTGTGTGTGTGTGTGTGTGTGTGGGGTGATCTCTGCCGAACACTCTTTCCTGGATGCCGGAGTGACTCGGGCAGCGGCGGCCTGATAGGAGGAGGCTGACTCACAGGCGCAGCAGAGGCTGGCAGGAGGAGAGTGAGCGATGCGGGGTCAGGGTGTACTGCATGAGTGTATAAATTGTGAAGGGTTTGTTTACGTGCCCGGGGAGGCTCGGAGCCGGGAGCCGAGATGTGCTGCGCGAGGCCAGATCCACCAGATCCATCAGATATACATCCCGTGGACTTGTTTAGTGTTTGAAGCATCGAGCTCCGAGCGGCTCGCAGCACATCGATGGTCGGAGGGCAACGCCTCCTCATCGGAGGAATGCACCTTGCTTTACTTTTCTGTAGGAATAACAAATACATAAACTTGTTTTCTTTCAGAATGCTATTTTTTTTAAGGATGCCTAATTTATAATAGAAAAAAACGCTCAGAGGGCAGATAAGAGGCTCCGCCCACTTTTCCTGGATCATTTTGCAGACAGGAGGTTTTGCTACTTTGGCCATATTATATATATATATATATATATATATATATATATATATATATATATATATATATATATATATATATATATATATACAGGCACGTGCACAGACAATTTGGGGGGCAGGTGCTCAAACCCCAAAAAAGGGCACATGCCAAAAAAGGATTCTGACAGAGTTAAAGCATAAGCAGCAATATGACCTGTGTTTCCTCTGGGCAGCATCAGGCAGCTATCTTACACTTTCTTTATGAATAAAGATGAATTATTATATAGCAACAACAGTACAAGCGTTCTGATTGGCTAATGGGTCGTCGCGCTAGCCACGTATGGCCTCCTCGCCGGTCTGATTCGGATCCTTATTGCCCTCTTAAGTAATTTTCAAAATGAGCGATATTGATAGACATCAACAGCCAAGAGCAGCAGTCCTCAAACTAAGGCCTCCACATGTGGCCCTCTGAACCAGGGCCGGTTTTTCCTAAAGGCGGCATAGGCAAAAAAATGCGGCATAGGCAAAAAAATGCCTATGCCGCAAAAAAATGCGGCATAGGCAAAAAAATGCACTCCCCTCTGAAAAGAAATACATAATTTTGTAAGTCGTCTTTTGCCAACACTGGGACTTGATCCCAGGACATTGTGTATACTGAACACGCACTTCTATCCACTAAGCCATAGCATTCAATTCAGAATTTTTTCCTACACTGCATCAACTTCTCTTCTTTACCAAAAATACAAACCGGGGGCTCGTGAGCGGCGCGGAGCATGTCGGGACGAAAGTCTCACAAGAACTCAAATAAATGCCCCGTCGGATATCAAAACACATTTGGGGGGACTTGATGACAGAGAGAGAAACTTTTATTCTTAAACACTTATGAATGAAAAAAAGGGCCTCCTGAAAAAAGGGCACTTTTCTCATCCAGGGCAAAAGGGGCGGAGCTTGAGCACCACTAGGGCCCTATCTGTGCACGTGCCTGTATGTATATATATATATATATATATATATATTAGATATATAAATTATATCCATTAGAATATATATACATATATAATACATACAATATTACAAATATATATATATATATATATGTATTAGATATATACATTATATCCATTAGAATATACATACATATATAATACATACAATATTACAAATATATATATACATATATATACATATATATATATATATATATGTATATATATCCATTAGGGAAGACATGTAACATGAAAAACAATAAATCATGAATAACAAAGGTTCCTCAAAAAACGGAGAGGAGTGATCAATGTTTACATTTTTTTAAATAACCACTTTTTACAATTACAAATCTTGAAAACCTTTTTGAGTTTTGAAATGATCAAACCAAACCAGTATGATAGTAACACGCTGATCATTCAGAAGAGTCCTTACGACACAACATCTTCTTGTTGCGCAATACTCATTTATTACACGTCAACTTAATTTAATGCGCCTCCGGGTGACTTTGTCGTTTCTCAAAAGCTGAACGGTGCGCAGTGTGATCGCCCGGGGCGACATTATGGAGAAAAATGTTTCTTTATCTTTCGCTTGATCTGCTCTGAGTGCAGCGGTGAAAGACACCACAGTTATTTCCCTTCAAGACAAAATAAATTCAAAACCAAACTTTTTTCCTTCTTCTTTTTCAACCTAAAATACATTTTCCACCCCAGGATTCCATCCCGCTGACATGGGGATGACAGAATACCGCCACGCGCGTGTGAATTGGATTGTCAGGAGGAAGCCAATCAGATCTGTGATGTGTGTTTTCTTCTTCTATCTCCGGATCAAATTCAAAGTCTGCCGCCCCGATGCCTAATGGGAACCGGCGGAGAGAGAGAGAGAGAGCGATGGTGCACGTACAATAAAAACATGTCCGTGAGACGATGTCAGGAAAAACAATCACATCTCAGTGGAAGTGAATATTCAGGAAAATGTGTTCAATGTTCAAGGAGGCGGGTCTCATGCCCGGGGTGGCGTGTGGACGCAGTCGGACACGACGTGGAGACGAGTTTGGGATCTCCATTATTATGTCTGCATCCAGAAGCCGCGTATAAACCCTCATATCGGACCTGTTAAGTTGTAATAGTTTATTTTTATACACATGTACACATGTACAGAGGTATTATGCTTTAAATGAATACGTATAGAAAGATATTATAACAGAAAATATTAGGGAGAATATTGATATTGTTATTAATGTATTATTTGCATAGGGGTAATGTTTACTCTATGCAAAATGTAATGGCAAGAAGTAATGTTATGTATGTGCATGGAATGAATGTTAGTATTTCAGAACTGTTAAAGCCCGTGAAAGTGACTAAAGCAGACAAATAACAGACGGGACTCTTATGGTAAAGGTGACTTTAATGCAGACAATAATGGACGGGAGTCTTATTGTGAAAATATGTGTTTAGCGACTTGACCGGAAATGACGTTTTGACCGGGGGATCACGACATTCGAGCCCTCATTGTTCTAGCGGGACCTTGGACCAACGAGAAGGTGTTACGGGTGGGACTAACCTGTGAGAATCGGTGATTGGCTGATATGTAATGTAATGTAATATGCAACTAACCCACGATGTATTGAGACAATCGTTCTTTCGTTCTGATGCTGGTGAAGGAGTAACGCACGTTTTCCGGAAACCTGTACCTGCGGAGCCTCATCACCACGGGAACCACGATCGCGAGCTTTTGATTATTTGTTAAACTTTCGTTTATATTTCTTGCTATTAAATACTGTTAAACTTGATCGATCGCATCCAGTTTTGATTTCCATTGAGCGCGAGGTGCCCCATCACAACCTATACTCTTTAGACCCTAGAATCAGGTATTTGTTTGTGGTAAAAGGAATTTAAAAAGAGAAACCTCTCTGGCGTTAGTGCAGCGCAGCGATAAGCCCTCGTCGTTACGTGATGTAATGCGGTGCAATACGTCCGCTTTCCAATTAGAAGTGAATTGGTCTCATGGCGGCGACATAATCTAATGTGTTTGGAGACCGGCGGCGCTCTGACAGCCGCCGGAGGGGGAGGAGCCTCTGCTCACAGGACGCATAGATGACCTTTAAACCGGGGATGGATTCATTAAACACGTTTTTACTCCAGATTATAATGAGCTGGATTCACAAAAAGTATCCAAGTGGAACCCATCCGAGAGTCTACAGCTCTTCTCTCCAGCAGGTAGACGTCACCTTCAGGTGGAGCTGGTACCCAAAGAGACTCAGACAGAGTAGACACAGCATCAGGGTCAAGGGTCTTGCTCAAGAACATATTGACTTGGGCAGGGATTGAACCGCCAACCCTCTGATTGAAAGACAGAGCTGCTGACCACTGACCCACAGTCACCTAGACAGGTAGGATAGGCAGGTAGACCAAAAGGGTAGGCAGGTAGACAGGTAGACACTTAGGTCAGACAGGTCAACAAACAGGTCAACAGGTCAAAAGGTAGGTTGGATAGGACGACAAATGATTAGGTGTAACGACAGGTAGGCTAGGAAGCTAGACAAGTCGACATGTAGGTTAGACAGGTCAACAGGTAGGTTGGATAGGACGACAAATGATTAGGTTAGGTAGACACATAGGTTAGGAAGGTAGACCCGTAGGGTAGGAGGTAGACAGTGGTAGGAGGTAGACAGGTTAGGAAGGTAGACGCGTAGGGTAGGAAGGTAGACGCGTAGGTTAGGAAGGTAGACACATAGGTTAGGAAGGTAGACGCGTAGGGTAGGAAGGTAGACGCGTAGGTTAGGAAGGTAGACGCGTAGGTTAGGAAGGTAGACGCGTAGGTTAGGAAGGTAGACGCGTAGGTTAGGAAGGTAGACGCGTAGGTTAGGAAGGTAGACGCGTAGGTTAGGAAGGTAGACGCGTAGGTTAGGAAGGTAGACGCGTAGGTTAGGAAGGTAGACGCGTAGGTTAGGAAGGTAGACGCGTAGGTTAGGTAGAGAGACAAATCGACAGGTAGGTTAGACATGTAAACGGGTAAATTGCCCATTCAAATCATACTATTCCACCTAAATGAAATGATCGGACCAACTTTGTTTATTATTTATTGATTTTATTCTGGATGGAAAAAATATTTTAACAAAAAGGAGAACAAAGAACACCAAACCTAACAATCAATAACACATTTAAACGAGTTCTTAAGATTAATTTAATAATTTAATCTTCCAGTTAATCTGCCAGTAAAGAAGATCAATCATGTGACGTGGCTTTGTAAATACTTCATAAAGAATGACTGATACAAGCACCACATCTTTATATATATATATATATATATATATATATATATATATATATATATATATATATATATATATATATATATATATGTGTATATGTGTGTGTGTGCCCGAAACCACGCCATCTTTAATAACCACGTCCCCGATACCAACATGTAAATAAATGACCACAAAGCGAACGTTTCTCATGAAGCTGAGACTCTCCTGTACCTAATAAAGTGGTCGCTCAGCTGGAGGAAACTATCTGATCTCTCAGTTGCTGACGCCTCACCGCTGAATTTAATATTTTAATGTCTTATCTACGCAGTGAGCTTGCTTCTAATTGAGGGGGGGGGGGGGGGGGATACAACACGCCGTCCTGCCTTCAGATGGGGGGGGGGGGGGATTCCAGCAGGTTTCCAGCGCCCATGTGACTCATCCCAATGAAACTTTGATATGATTAACTCATCCGTCATGATGTCATGCAGCCCCGAGTCTGAATTTACACACCTTTTAAGAGCCGGGGCTCTATAAAACACACACACACACACACACACACACACACACACACGCCTCGGCACGTTAAACACACCAGTTACACACATGGACGTATGGAGAACACACACACACACACAGGAGCAGCTTGATGATGTCATCCCGCACACTTAATTCCCTGCGGCTCTAAATCCACTTCGAGTGGAAGTGGCTGTGAACGTGGGGGGGGGGGGGGGGCTAAAGTGGCTCCGTCAAATTGGAGCGAGAAACAACACGCCACTCGACACACACACACACACTCCAGAATTATTACGGTAATGTGCCCGTAAAGCGCCGCTAGCTATCACCTGCTCCATTTGTCCACGCGGTGCCGGTGACGGAGAGATGAGGCGTTTATTGGACGGACGATAAAGAACCGGCGGGTCGGGTCGTTGGAAAAAAAAGCGCCATGCGGAGAGAATTAAAATCCCGTATTCACGAGCGAGGGCGTTTGAATGAAGGCGCCGTTAAAATGTTAATTGGTTTGTGTGATTGTGTTTTAAAAGTGCATCTTTAATAAGCGTAAAGGTGGGAGGTTCGCTTCCATTCCTTTGACGTTTTACCCCGAAGGTTCACGGCTACGTTTAAACACACGTGAAATATTAGAGAGTGTTTCATATCCTCGGATGAAGTATTTCAACACACGTAAGGCGGAATAGTTATAAGCTTTATTCGCAAAAATAATCATTTGCATGACCAATGATACCGTAATAATTTGATATTCCTGCACACTTGCAGGTAAAGATTAAGTTAAACTGAGAATATGTGATACAAATAATTTCATGAACTCCAGAAAAGCCTTGTAGCGTCATTTTTCTGTTGGTTTTCAAACTTCAACATGTTTTTATCGCTTGAATCCATATCTGCTTAGAAAACCTAAGCACCATTGTGCATTAGATTGTTTCCAGACAGGTGTGATCCAAATATTTTTTTATATCCAAAAGTTCACCAACCACCGGCCTTCGAAAAGATGCCCAACAGCTCGGAGAATGTATTTCCAGCAAATTATCAAATAATAAAAAGAAGATAATAACAGACACAACAGTCGCAATTTTCATTTTCGGGAAGATAAAAACACATACTCATAAATGTAAGTTCACACAGGATTACGGCCGCCGGCACCTTTTTAGATCCCGTAATAAAATCCCCCTAAATAAGAATCTTTTACCAACATCATGGTGGATCTGAAAAGATGAACAGGAGAAGAACAATGTGATTAAAACCCGCCTTGATGCCGATGTTTCCCTTTTGTCCGCGTCTCCTACCAATCGTCGCCGCCGCCGAGCCGATGTTATCGAGCGGCGCTCTAATCACACGGGTTGATTCGAAAAGAATGGTGCCGAACGCGTGTACACACACACACACACACACACACACACACACACACATATACACACCTTCGCTTTAACAAAGCACATAAAAGTGGGTCACGTAATCGCGCCACTCTATCCGGTGTGTGTGTGTAGGGGGGGGGGGGGGGGGAGGCTTGATTTAATATGTTCTCTCAGTTATCGACGAAAATGTAATATGATCATCAGAAATACTACGCGGTGCAACGTCCGCGCAATCTCATTACTGTCTCTCGTTTCGCTCCCCCACCCCCACCCCCACCCCCCACCCCTCCACGCCGGAGCAGCGGGGCGAAAGGCTAATGCCAATAAGAATGAGATAAATTGGACGACAAAAAAAAAGAAAGGAAAATCCATGCGTCCATTAACCCTGCGAGGGGGGGGGGGGGGCGGCCGGGTGGGGTTACTTTATCTCTTCTTTTTTCTTCCCCTGGTCAAGTGTGGGTGCCGAGCGAGGGTGCAGCCTCATTATCCAGATGCTGCCACAGCTCATTTCTCTCAGCCCGGCCAGAACGACCTGAGAGACCCCCGGACCACGACCCCATGTGCTTCCTTAAAATAACACACATCTCCTCATTTCTAGGATTGGGTTCTTTAGCTATATACTCACAGAAATACCCTCTTTCGGCTTTGGTTGGTTTGTAGGTCGGTACTTTTTCGTCTTTGGTAGGTAGGTAGGTATATACTATTTTGGCGTTGGTTGGTAAGTAGGAGGTAGGTACTATTTCGTCTTTTGGTGGTTGGCTTGGTTGGTTGGTAAGTACTATTTCGTCTTTTGTTGGTTGGTTGGTTGGTTGGTTGGTTGGTTGGTTGGTTGGTAAGTACTATTTTGGCGTTGGTTGGTTGGTTTGGTTGATTGGTTGGTAGGTTGGTAGGTACTATTTCATCTTTTGTTGATTGGTAGGTACTATTTGGGCTTTGGTTTGTAGGTAGGTAGGTAGATATATCAAATTAAAATGTGGGAACAATAATTGATATATGTAATGTAGTATTTTCTTGATTGTGTAGATAATGTAGAACATTCCATTGATCGTAATATTGCCTTTTTTTGCCCAATTATTTGGGCACAAGCTCTCGTCCAGAGCTTCTCAAAATGATTGCGAAGAGTAGAATAAGAAGCAAGCGATGAGCCAGGGGGTCAAAGGTCAGAGGCAAAGCACCCAGATAATAGATGGAACAAATCCCCTGTCCCTGGAATGATTACTTTCGTTATTGATGTACGATATTGCGCATATAATAGATATAATAGAATAGATGTGTCTTCTAAAGCACTAGTCTTAGGTGTCCACATCGCTTCAGTTCCAGATGCATTTTATTGAGAAACTCAAAATGTGAACAAAGCACACAACCTTGAAATAAATAAACATTTATAGGGATTGGAAGCCCATCACACAGCGTTTTGAAAAGGACTTAATTAAACTAGGATTTAAGGTGGAACTTTGAAACATACAATGAGAAAACATTATTATTAATCCAGTCTTTTTTTACCAACTTTAAAGCAAAATAAGATGACAACAGGAATGTAATTAAACGCAGTGAAATGCTTCTCTTATTACATTTCTCCACAAACACAGTGGCTGTAAATAAGATGCCGAATAAAGAAACGGCACCTTTTTATATTAACAACTGTTATGTGATTAGCACAAATAGACATGGATAAGATGAATTGTAAAGCCTTAGAGCAGCGAAGCTATTCGGGAGTTAAGCCGCTCTCTGAGACGAGAGGTGAGAAAGCCGGCGGTGCGACGTCCACAGAGAGTCTCGCTTCCATCTCTCCACAATATGAGTCCCCAGACAACGGCAGTGAAAGTGGGCCGCGGTGAGCAAACAGATCGGACCGACATCAAACACGCCCCTCGTATATTCCGGACATAAAAAGTCATTATCCTCAGTGGAAATCGATAGCTGACGTGGTCAAGACGGAGAGACCCTCGTCTGGTTTTCGGGGTCAGCTTACCAAGAAAGAAGGGAGCGATGCAGCAAATTATATCATTTTTCTCTCATTAACCACGCCCCCCCACCCCCAACCCCCCCTCGGGTCGATGGCCATGCCTAAAGCCGAGGTGTAACGTTACTTCTAAGGTCCGGTAATGAATGGTGCACTTGGTCGTGGACGTGTTCGACATTGATTGAACATGTGAAGCGGCCCAGAGGAGCAGGAGGGCCCCGAGGTTAATGCGCCCGGCGTTTAGATGCCGGCGAGCTTTATTTGGACGTCTTATTAAAAGGACAGGGTCGTGTTTATCCAGACGAGCCGTCTTTGTGATGCTCTGCAGCTGCACGTCGACCTAAAGCTCCTGTTTATTAGCAGCGTCGCTAGCTACTAGCTCTGGCTCTAGCCTCTAGCTACTATCTCTGGCTCTAGCCTCGAGCTACTAGCTCTGGCTCTAGCCTCTAGCTACTAGCTCTGGCCTCAAGCTACTAGCTCTGGCTCTAGCCTCTAGCTACTATCTCTGGCTCTAGCCTCTAGCTACTATCTCTGGCTCTAGCCTCTAGCTACTATCTCTGGCTCTAGCCTCTAGCTACTATCTCTGGCTCTAGCCTCTAGCTACTATCTCTGGCTCTAGCCTCTAGCTACTAGCTCTGGCTCTAGCCTCTAGCTAATAGCTCTAGCTCTAGCCTCTAGCTACTATCTCTGGCTCTGGCCTCAAGCTACTAGCTCTGGCTGTAGCCTCTAGCTACTATCTCTGGCTCTAGCCTCTACCTACTAGCTCTGGCTCTAGCCTCTAGCTACTAGCTCTGGCTCTAGCCTCTAGCTACTATCTCTGGCTCTAGCCTCTAGCTACTAGCTCTGGCTCTAACCTCTAGCTACTATCTCTGGCTCTAGCTTCTAGCTACTAGCTCTGGCTCTAGCCTCTAGCTACTAGCTCTGGCTCTAGCCTCCATGTGCAGGAACTCGGATAACGCACCTCCAGCTGCAGTTGGTGCTCGTGGTGCATTATGGGTCTATTTGTGAACAAACAGTAGTAAGGGCGGTGCAGTGGATGACCTTTGGGAGAGCTAGTTTCTATGTAAGCATCGACTGTTCGCCAACACTGGTGGTGGCGCGGTCCGTAGCCCATCACTGACGCTGTTTTTAATGAACAACACTTTAAGTGAGTGTGATTTTAAATGAAATAGCTCAAGGCGTCAAATATTTTCTTTAAACAGGAGGAGCACAACGCAAATCAGCAACACAAACAGTTAGCGTTAGCTGCTAATGCTAACGCTGAATGTTTGTGTTGATAGTTTTACCGCCAGCGTCTACATTGTAGTCATTGTAGTCAAGTTTTCTCACACAACCGTCATTCTACATTTGTTTTCTCGTCACGGGATCCAAGTCGGCTCCGTTTGTAAGACGTTGCGTCGGAATTTACATGAATTTAAAGCGGAAGTTACGCGACAAAGAAATGAAAGTTGGCTTTCTAGCGTTAGCTGCTAACGCTAACTGTTCGTGTTGCTAATTTTACCGCCAGCGTCTACATCGAAGTCATTGTTTCTAACACAACGTTATTCCTCATTTTAGTTTCTTCACTCTTTCGTTTTACATAAATTAAATGCGGAAGTTACGCGACAAAGAAGTGATAATTGGCTTTCTAGCATTAGCTGCTAATGCTAACGCTAACTGTTCATGTTGCTAATTTTACCGCCAGCGTCTACATCGAAGTCATTGTTTCTAACGCAACGTTATTCCTCTTTTTTTGTGTCGTCACTCTTTCGTTTAACATAAATTAAATGCGGAATTTACGCAACAAAGAAGTGAAAGTCGTCTTTCTGGACGCGCCGTGTATCGTGAGCTTGAGGATCAGGAGAAGAGATTGCACGATGGATACGGCGACGAGGAGAAGGAGAATCTTCTGAAAAAAAAAAAAGGATCTTTAAAACCGAAGAACGAGCAAAGGGAGAGAACTCTAATTGGTCTTTATGATACCGACATTCATCAAGAGCCATATTAATGATTTCCATTATACTATTGATCAGGAATGTGCTCTTTAATCAATGCTGGTCATGCTGTTGCCATGCGCTTCACGAAGACACACAAAAAAACACCTTCAGGCAACAAGCCTAAACTCTCTCACACACACACACACACACACACACACACACACACACACACACACACACACAGGCCTGTGGCTGGTGCATCGGCTGACACAAGAGGCCCATATCCGGCCTGCTTCTTTTTAGTGACACAATGCATCCATTGCTTCAGTGGAACCATTCACTATAGGGAGCATGAGGGGAAGGAGAGCGGGGGGGGGGGGGGGGGAGTGCAAGCCAAAGAATGACTTAGCGCCATGCACTCGCTGCCCCATCCTGGCTGAGTGTGTATCATCTACAAAATCACCCCGAGTGCCACTGGAAGAGCAACTGGCCGCGAAAACGCAGCGCGTCAAAATTGCACGTTCCAGCCTCCGTGTTTCTGCCACTTTCGGCCCTTTTGTTTGGCGTGGAGGACACGGCGAGTACGACCCCCTCAAACGGGCACAGATGAGAGCTCATTCATAGCCACGCCGACATCTCACTCTGTGTGTGTGTGTGTGTGTGTGAGGACACGCACCAAGGTTAGACCCAAACTGTTTTTTTTCACTTCTTTCTAACCGCTACTTTGATTCGCGACCACGTCCCCCGGCGGGAGAAAAAAAACAACTACGGTGGTTCCCGTCGGCCTCAGCTGCTCGCTGCGCTCGGTGCTAATTAGCAGACGTTAGCACGCCGCCGCGCTAAACTTAGACGTGTCGGCAGCGCCGTGCCTATACTTAGCCCGCGATGAGTTGATTGATGTTTCGCGGGGGGGAGAATTCCCTGCACTTACACGCCGACGTGTTGCCGTGGTTACCGAGACGTTTTTTTTTTGTAATATCGCGTCGGACACCTGTTAATTGGCTTTTTTTTTTCTTCAGAAGACGGGTTTTTAATCCGTATGATCTGCCGTTTGCAGAAGAACGTCGGTTTAAATGAACCGGGGGAAACGCGTTGTTCTAGAAAACCTGAGATCAAAGTCCTGCCAATATTTTTTCGTGTGTTTTGTCCATCTATTTGTCACACGCGGTTACACAACGATACGCAACGATACACAACGATACACAACGCTCACACCGGGACGCGTCTTGTCAGCCGTCTTTGTGTCTCACACAGATTGTTTTGTCTGGACGTGTCGTCCAGTTCAGAGGGCGCATTCTTACAGGAAGACACAGCGAGGCTTCACACAGCCTCTACCTCCTCCTCCTCTTCCTCCCCATCTTCCCTTTCACACATCCTCCTTACCTCCTCGTCCTTCATCCCTCCCCCTCTTCTTCCTCTCCTCCTTTCATCATCCTGACCCCTGGGCAGCTTCATTTTAAAGTGTTTGTCCTAATGTTTTTTTTTACAAAATAGGCCTTTTAAATCAGTCTGATGATATGATGATAGCTGTGATATAATACCCCCCCCACACACACACACACACACAAAACCTCTTCTTTGACATCTTATTTCGTTGCATGTTTATTAGAAGATTCTCTTCTTTTTTTTGCCGAAGCCGCAGTTCAACAAAGATGATGACGCGTGACGAGTTCTGCAAATGGTTTGCAAAAGAAGTACCAAAGGATGAGGAAATTAGACATTTTACTTTAATTTGCCCTCAATTAGTTCCCCTCTGCTTTCTGGCAGGGGTCAAGAGGTCGGTCCAGAAATTTTGGCACACGGCTATTTAAAGCTCTTGAGTCAGCAGGACAATTATAAAAATCAATACACACAAAAAAAAACTAACGAGGAGCCAAGGTGGCTGTAGCGGGAATGGGGGGGGGGGGGGGGGTCTTGGTCTCAGTAGTAATGAGTGCAGCAGAGCTCTGGAGCCAGCAGCGTCATATACCTGATGTTATAGGAGTTATCAAACTTCCTCTATTCATGCAACGTTTTGAATGGCTAAACATTAAAAGACGTGCGCACAAACAAACACACATAAGGAGAAGATGCCAAGTGGAGTTTGCCTAAAACCACATTTTATTGGAACAAACGGAAGCATCACAATCTCTGCGGCAGCGGTCGGACGTTTTATATTCCGCCGGGTGCTTCGAGTGATGATGATTTATTTTTTTAAATATCTAATTTGGCCCAACAGGCTGTCATCCCCTGAAATAAACCAGCGCAGAGACTTTTAAATGACTTCCATTTTCTCTCTCGGAACATATCTGACACATGACACAAGCGTTTCATTCACGCCTCAAAGCCCCCGTCCACATTGCGTCCTTTTGTCAGAGAGGCTCAGTCAGACTGTGCAGCTATTGTCGGCCTCCCCAGTCCCATGCGCCCCCCCCTCCCTTTTCTGCCCACAAGGGCCTGTACAATTTCGGGCGGTGCTTGCAGAAAAATGCCCCCGCCGGCCTAAATGAAATCATTCTTTCTCCTTCAGTCTGTGATCCGGTTAACAACCCGGCTCTGCCAGGGGAGGAGACAGAGGGAGAGATAAGAAAGACGGAGAGGAGGAGAAAGAGAAATAAAAGCCAGAAATGGCCTTCGCCCCCCCCCCCCCCCCCCCTTTTAAAAATCTGCAAAGCCACGTTGAGTCAGTAACAATCGTAACATTCACAAACGTGGCCGTGATGTCATGTCTTTCCCGTTGAGATCGACGGTTTTGCCAAGTTCCTCCCCGTTGGCCGAGCCAAAGACCCCCCCCCCCCCCCCCCCCCGACCCCCCCGGGCGCTGAGAACAACCCCGGAGGGCTGAGGAATCGGCCCTGCCATGTCCCCTTCAGATGCGTGTGAATTCCAAATAATGTTATCCACGGCCAAATGGCGTTTGGCAGAGAGCCGGGCCGAAGGGCTCGGGGAGAGGAGGGGGGGGGGGGGGGCTCGCTCCCACGGAAGAGCATGGAAGGAAGGAGGGGAGGGGGTGGGGGGGCTTTTATTCCACTCATCCGGAACCCCCGATCGATTCGGCCTGAAATGAAACGTCGGTGCCGGGCGGGCCGAGAGCTCAGGCCTCCTCCTCCGAGCATCGCATGAGGGCCGCTGACCGAGGAGCAGAGCAACGACCGTCGGCTAGGAGGGTCAGTTTGTCAACGTGCTCGGCGTCTTTTAAAAAAAGGAAACTTCGAACAAGGGCTTTTTGAAGTTTCGTAAAGGGGAACGTCTCCCTGTTTGACGACGGTCACCGAGGTCAAGTCACAGAGGTCAGGTCACAGAGGTCAGGTCACAGAGGTCAGGTCACAGAGGTCAGGTCACAGAGGTCAGGTCACAGAGGTCAGGTCACAGAGGTCAGGTCACAGAGGTCAGGTCACAGAGGTCAAGTCACAGAGGTCAGGTCACAGAGGTCAGGTCACAGAGGTCAGGTCACAGAGGTCAAGTCACAGAGGTCAAGTCACAGAGGTCAGGTCACAGAGGTCAAGTCACAGAGGTCAGGTCACAGAGGTCAGGGCCGAGGAGATTGACCGGCTCGGCTGTCGCCTGCAAGGTTTCCGCCTTTCCAACTGGAATATCTAGACTGTATATATATATATATATATATATATCAAAAAGAAAGGTCATATTTAATCAGACATCTTCAATCAGTTACAATATACATGTAACCGATATAAGCGTCACACAAGGAACGCTAGCTTAGGTCACGTGACATAAGTATTTTGTATTTTAGTATTGTGTTTGTATTTGTATCTTTTATTTTTATTAATGCTCTAATGTACACCCACTGCTGTGATCCTGAAATGTCCTAACTGCGGGACTAATAAATTAATATCTTATCTTATAAACCTCCAACCACCACAACAAACCTCCTCAGTTGAGTTATTTTTCATGCAATTACTGCTTGGCATGTACCACCTCATCATGTATCTCGTACAGGGAATACATTGTCAGTTAAAAAACAATTAAAGGCGCACCTCCGGGCATCAGGCACTTGGTATTAACTCCTTGACATTTACCATCCCTTTTCCCTCATCTGATCTTTCTCTGTATAAATTACTGACGTACTGCACCATAAACATCCTGGTCCTCGACTGCACCTTTATTATTCTGTTAGTGCTATTTTTTAACTGTTTGTTTCACGTCACGTTTGTACGCATTACATGTCGTCTTCTTTCTGTGGACCCCGGGAAGATTAGCGGCCACTGAGGTGTTAGCTAACGGGGGTCCAGTTAATAAACTAAAGCTCGGATAAAGGAGTAAAGCCGAAGAGAAATACATTGTATTCCAATTAAAACAGCTGTTGTATTAGTTTACTGGACTGAATAAATGATAAAGAGTCATCAGCATACGTCAAAGTTGGATTCCTTCAACTACCGAGTCATAGGAGAGAACCTCCGAGCTGGAGGGAGTCCCTCAAGGAGCGCTACGAAGACCATGTTGGATCACCCACAAGACAACTTTCCCAGTTTTCCGAGGCACTGTGGATCAGGGAGTCGGCGGTTCGATTCCCCAGCTCTCCCCCTGTCATGTTGATGCGTCCTTTGGAAAGACGCTTAACCCAAACATTTGGTGGTTGTGCGGGAATGAGTGCAATAGTGGATTACTTTTTTTTTTTTTACGAGATTATTTAAAGCCGAACTTAACCTTCAAGGTTGAAATTATAGTTTTAATGTGAATCAACAAAGATCAACTAATTGTTTTAATCCACAATGAGCTCGTTAAATTCATTAAACTCCTTTCACTTTTTTCCGTGACTACATAATTATATGTTGGACAGAACAACAATTGTCTTCAATCAACAGAGAAAAGGAACAATTTGACGATTGATGAGTAACAATAATAACAATTAATGGTTTGAAATGATGATGATATGCAGGATGGAAAGTTGAGTGCAACCTTGAAGGTTTAAAAAAACGTGGTAATAAAAACGGCCTTTTGGGGAAGTGCTCGGAACATTAAATCTAGTTCACGCAGAACCAATATCTGTCAATGTCACAATGCGTGCCGGAGTATTAGTCATCCGCCTGGGATGAATGAAATAAAACCGACCGACAAAAACAACATTGTGCGGCGGTCGTGAATACCCGAGGACCTTGATTACATCAAATGAAGAAAAGCTTCTGTAAAAAACACCGCGGAGGCTTCCGATGACAGACTCCAACAAAAAGGCCTTTTCTGAACTTCCCTTTTCAGAATGAGACACGACTGCCGGGGTTTAGCGCCAGAAAATAAACGTATGCGGTCGTGTTCTCGCGCGCGCCGCTACTTCAATGCCACTTCACTCAGAACACCGGGTTGTCCTCAACCAATGCCGATACACTTCGACCCCCAGCTCCGAGGAGTCGATACGCCGTAAACACGCCGCGGTGAACTACCGATCGCCGCCTTTATTCTCGAAAAGGGTGAAGAAGAAGGCTCGTGTGATGTTGTGGAAAGGTTAAAATAAGCGAAAGCAGTATTCAGTGTGTGTGTGTGTGTGTGTGTGTGTGTGTGTGTGTGTGTGTGTGTATTATGGAGGTCCAAAGTTCAGCAGCAGGTGGATCAATCATCAAAGTCCTCAGCGACGGATCTTTTGTCGAGCAGCTCGGAGCGACTCAGGTTCTGACGGAGAGGACTCGTACGGTAATGTAATGTTCTGCTGGGCCGAGTTACGAGGGACGGACGCGCTCTTTCTCTCGGAGCTCGGGGGGGCGGGAGGCGTTCAAGTGCCTGTAGATCTTTAGAGCCGTTAAAGTAAAGAGAGAAAGGTTGTAGATGAGTGCGATGGCGCGTCTTTATCGTCCTTCAGACACGTTTCTGAGACTTTGAAGGTTTGTTTTGTCAGATCAGAGACAAAGTTAGAACATCTAGAACCACATTAGATCAATATGAAGTCAAAGGTTGTATTTCTTTCTTTCTTACCTTGTAATTTTGTTTAGTTTGGAGGACCCAGCAATACAAGCTTTTCATTGTACAAATAACTTGTTATATGTGCACATGACATTAAAATATCTTGAATCTTGAAAAGGTAGAACATCTAGAACCAAGTTAGAACACTATGAAGTGAAACGTAGAACATCTAGAACCACATTTTATCAATATGAAGTCAAAGGTAAAACCTCTAGAACCACGTTGGATCAATATGAAGTCAAATGTAGAACATCTAGAACCACATTGGATCACTATAAACTCAAAGGTAGAACATCTAGAATCACATTTTATCAATATGAAGTCAAAGGTAGAACCTCTAGAACCACATTGGATCAATATGAAGTCAAATGTAGAACATCTAGAACCACATTGGATCACTATAAACTCAAAGGTAGAACATCTAGAACCACATTTTATCAATATGAAGTCAAAGGTAGAACATCTAGAACCACATTGGATCACTATAAACTCAAAGGTAGAACATCTAGAACGTAGAACATCTAGAACCACATTGGATCACTATAAACTCAAAGGTAGAACATCTAGAACCACATTGGATCACAATGAAGTCAATCGTAGAACATCTAGAACCACATCGGATCACTATGTAGTCAAAGGTAGAACCTTTAGAACCCATCTAATACATTTACATGAATAATCCCCCTTGTGGTCACTTCCGGTATGACGTCGCCGTTCGTCTCAGTTGCTGAGGCTCAATCTGACTTTCTTTGTCTTAAAGGGACAGTTCAACATGTTGATAAGTAAACACTTCTTTTCCTTCCTTCCTTTGACCACGGTGTAAACAACGCGTCCTCTCTGCTCTCTCTCCAGATCTGCCTTGCGGTGACGAGTGCCGCGCGCTAATGTTTCCCCCGGAAACACGCTGCTCCTCCTCCTCCTCCTCCTCCTCCTCCTCGGGGTGTTGCGTAATTAGCTCACAATTGCATTACAGCAATTTCGGGGGTGAGCCCAAATCTGTCTGTCAAGGCTTTAAAAGTGGGTCAAGTTAAGCCTGCCGTGGAGGCCTCCAGATGGTGGTGGGGGGGGGGGGGGGTGCTTGTTGCCTCCAGGAAGTAAACCACTGCAACATGTTTCTCCAATGAAAGCCACGTGTGGCCCGGGGTAAAAGGTTCACTCCTCAAACCAGATGTGCACCGGCTCAGGTGTCACTCCCGTAGTGATGTATGTCAGAGTGACTCACATCCTCTCTCTCTCTCTCTCTCTCTCTCTCTCTCTCTCTCTCTCTCTCTCAGTGACATTGCCACAAGACAAATTCCTGCACTTCAGAGGTGACAAAAAGACGAGCGACTAACAAGGGAAACGATCAAACTGATAAACATCTGACGGTTCAGTCGTGACCCCCCCCCAGCTCTCCACGTGTGAACCCTTCTCCTCCTCCTCCTCTTCTTCCTCTTCTTCCTCCTCTGGGTTGGAGAACGTAATGCACGCCGCTTTTTTTTTTTAGTTTTCATTAAATAAGCCGAAGTGAAATGTGGGCGCAGCGAGTAAACGGAGAGAAGCCGCTCTGACAGAAATGGGCTCACTTCGCCGCCAATTAGGGTTTCCCTGACAGGTGGTTCTCTGGGAAGTGAATTAAAGGACTTTTCTTATCAATTTTATCTTCTTTCCCTTTTAATTTTGTTCTTGCGCTCCAGTAATTTGATCGCTCTGCCGCCTGATGGATGGATGGATGATAGATTGAATTCTTTCTTTTATTTTAATTGAGTCTGACATGTGTACATGGGACA